>JAJGSR010000073.1:0-52585 GCA_020745775.1 Theristicus caerulescens
CCCCCCAACCCCCCCCCCCCTTTCCCCCAAACCCCCCCCTTTCCCCCAACCCCCCCTTTCCCCAACCCCCCCCCCCCCTTTCCCCCAACCCCCCCCTTTGCCCCCGCAACCCCCCCCTTTGCCCCCGCAACCCCCCCTTTGCCCCCGCAACCCCCCACCCCCCCCCCCCCCCTTGCCCCCGCACCCCCCCCTTTTTCCCCCCAACCCCCCCCTTTTTCCCCCCCAACCCCCCCCTTTTTCCCCCCACACCCCCCCCTTTTTCCCCCCACACACCCCCCCCTTTTTCCCCCCACACCCCCCCCTTTTTCCCCCCACACCCCCCCCTTTTTCCCCCAACCCCCCCCTTTTCCCCCCAACCCCCCCTTCCCCCCCAACCCCCCCTTTCCCCCCCCAACCCCCCCTTTCCCCCCCCAACCCCCCCTTTCCCCCCCCAACCCCCCCTTTCCCCCCCCAACCCCCCCTTTTCCCCCCCCAAACCCCCCCTTTCCCCCCCAAAGCCCCCCCTTTTCCCCCCCCAACCCCCCCTTTTTCCCCCCCACCCCCCCCTTTCCCCCCCAACCCCCTTTCCCCCTCCCCCCAGAGCAGAGGATGGTGCTGCTGGCCTGCGGACCCTACACCCCCTCCGACAGCCTCGCCTACGACCCGCTCACCGACCTCATCCAGGCGATCGCCCGCGACCGCCCCGACGTCTGCGTCCTGGTGAGGGGCCGCGGCGCGGGCGGGGCCCCCGATCCCGGGGGGGGGTTGGGGGACCCCGCTTTTATTGGCTAAACCCGTTATTTGCATTAATTAAACCAATTATTGATTACAAACCCAGAGGCCGCGGGGCGAAAACGCATTCGAGGCTCCAAAACCTTGAAAACCAGCGTAAAAAATCGCCGCTGAGGAGAGAGGCGGCTCGGGCGTCACCCCAAAACACCCGTTTTTCACCCCAAAACGCCCGTTTTTCACCCCAAAACGCCCGTTTTTCACCCGAAAGCGACAAAACGCCCGTTTTTCACCCGAAAGCGACCAAAAACCCCCTGTTTTAAGAGCAAATCGCGCCCTTTGAGCGTCCCCAGCTCGGGAAGGATGCGCTGCTTTTATCAATTTCCCCTTTTAGGCCTGGTTTCGGGGCAGCGGGATAAAATTTGAGCTGAATTAAAAAGAATAATTTAAAAAAATACCTTTTTCCGGGCGGTTTGGCGCGGTTCGCCGCGCTCCCGGGGCTGGCACGCGCCGGGGGTTGTCCCCGCTTGTGGTTTTTTCCGATTTTTTTCCCGTTTCTTCGCAGTTTGGGCCGTTCCTGGATGCCAAACACGAGCAAGTGGAGGTGAGGGCGCGCTGGGGGGTCCCGGGGTCCCCCCTCGGCTTCGTTCTGGGGGAAAAAAAGGGGAATTGCGCAAAAAGGGGGAATTGCGCAAATCCCGTTGTTTTCCCGCCCGATTCGTAGAACTGCCGGCTCCTGGGCTCCTTCGCCGAGGTCTTCAAGCTCTGCCTGAAGACGATCGTCGAAGGGACGAGAAGGTGGGGACGGCGACCGCGTCGAGGTTTTGCCCAAAAATTCCTCTTTCGGCCCCAAACGGGATCCGGGCGGGGGGGATTCAACCCATTCCTGCGAGGGAAACAGGCGGCGGAGGGGGGAAACCCTTAGATTTTGGTTGAAAGCCTCGCAACAGGTTCCGAAACGGATTTGAGTCGCGATTCCTTGCTGCCGGACGCGGTTTATAGCTGAATCCTGGCTTTTCCCCCCAAAAAAAATGGGAGAAAGGAACCGGGAACGGTTGGCGCCGATTGTTTCCCTTCCCCGGTGTCGTCCCGCGGCTTCACCCCTCCCGGCGGCGCGAGGGACAGCGCCAACAAAGCACAACCGCGCTGCCAGCCTCCGGCGGGGACGGGGACGCGACGCCCTCGTCCCTCGCGCTGTCGACGACGCGATTGGTGTCACCGAGGGGCCGGCAACGCCCCAAAACGCCTCTTGGCGCCGCTCCGGCGTCACTCGGACTCCCGCAACCTCCGCTTCTTAGCGTATCCGGGGGTTTCCCTTCCGATTGTTTTCTAAATTCACCAAAATGGCTGGTTTTAAGCTTTTTTTTCCCGTTTTTCAGGTAGACGGGGATGAGGTCCCGTCCCCGCACAACGTCCCTCTTTTTTCCGCCCGCGCCAGCTCTCACCTCCTCTTTTTCCCTTAATCCCTGGTTTTTCCCTCTTTTTCCGCCCGCGCCAGCTCTCACCTCCTCTTTTTCCCTTAATCCCTGTTTTTCCCTCTTTTTCCGCCCGCGCCGGCTCTCACCTCCTCTTTTTCCCTTAATCCCTGTTTTTCCCCTCATTTTTCCGCCCGCGCCGGCTCTCACCTCCTCTTTTTCCCTTAATCCCTGGTTTTTCCCCCTTTTTCCGCCCGCGCCGGCTCTCACCTCCTCTTTTTCCCTTAATCCCTGTTTTTTCCCCTCTTTTTTCCGCCCGCGCCAGCTCTCACCTCCTCTTTTTCCCTTAATCCCTGGTTTTTCCCCTCTTTTTTCCGCCCGCGCCGGCTCTCACCTCCTCTTTTTCCCTTAATCCCTGTTTTTCCCCTCTTTTCTCCGCCCGCGCCAGCTCTCACCTCCTCTTTTTCCCTTAATCCCTGGTTTTCCCTCTTTTTCCGCCCGCGCCAGCTCTCACCTCCTCTTTTTCCCTTAATCCCTGTTTTTCCCCCCCTTTTTCCGCCCGCGCCGGCTCTCACCTCCTCTTTTTCCCTTAATCCCTGTTTTTCCCCCCTTTTTTCCGCCCGCGACAGCTCTCACCTCCTCTTTTTCCCTTAATCCCTGGTTTTTCCCTCTTTTTTCCGCCCGCGCCAGCTCTCACCTCCTCTTTTTCCCTTAATCCCTGGTTTTTCCTTCATTTTTCTGCCCGCGCCAGCTCTCACCTCCTCTTTTTCCCTTAATCCCTGGTTTTTCCCCCTTTTTTCCGCCCGCGCCAGCTCTCACCTCCTCTTTTTCCCTTAATCCCTGTTTTTTCCCCCTTTTTTCCACCCGCGCCGGCTCTCACCTCCTCTTTTTCCCTTAATCCCTGGTTTTTCCCCTCTTTTTTCCGCCTGCGCCGGCTCTCACCTCCTCTTTTTCCCTTAATCCCTGGTTTTTCCCCCTTTTTTCCGCCAGCGCCAGCTCTCACCTCCTCTTTTTCCCTTAATCCCTGGTTTTTCCCCCTTTTTCCGCCCGCGCCGGCTCTCACCTCCTCTTTTTCCCTTAATCCCTGGTTTTTCCCCTTTTTCCGCCCGCGCCAGCTCTCACCTCCTCTTTTTCCCTTAATCCCTGGTTTTTCCCTCTTTTTCCGCCCGCGCCGGCTCTCACCTCCTCTTTTTCCCTTAATCCCTGGTTTTTCCCTCTTTTTCCGCCCGCGCCGGCTCTCACCTCCTCTTTTTCCCTTAATCCCTGGTTTTTCCCATTTTTCCGCCCGCGCCAGCTCTCACCTCCTCTTTTTCCCTTAATCCCTGGTTTTTCCCATTTTTCCGCCAGCGCCGGCTCGCACCTCGTCTTCGTCCCCTCGCTGCGCGACGTCCACCACGACTACGTCTACCCGCAGCCGCCGTTCCTCTGCCCCGAGCTGCCGAAGGACGACAAACCGGTAACGCCCCCTCTTCGCCCGTTTTTTACCCCAAAAAAGCTGAGCCGGCGCCGGGCAGAGCTTCCCAGCCCCCGCCCCTTTTTTGGGTTGAAATTCCCTAATTTAAGCTCTTTTTTGGCCCCAGGGAGCAGCTTCGGATGCTCCTGGTGGAAAGTCCGGCACGGCCGCGGCATTTTTTGGGGTGCATTTGGGGCGTTTAAGGAAACTTAGCGGGATTGGGGGGGGTTTAGGGCAGGTTTGGGGGGGTTTAGGGCAGGTTTGGGGGGGTTTAGGGCAGGATTGGGGGGGTTTAGGGCAGGATTGGGGGGGTTTAGGGCAGGATTGGGGGGGTTTAGGGCAGGTTTGGGGGGGTTTAGGGGAGGTTTGGGGGGTTTAGGGCAGGTTTGGGGGGGGTTTAGGGCAGGTTTGGGGGGGTTTAGGGCAGGTTTGGGGGGGTTTAGGGCAGGATTGGGGGGGTTTAGGGCAGGTTTGGGGGGGTTTGGGGCAGGTTTGGGGGGGGTTGGGGCAGGTTTGGGGTATTTGAGCAAAGCCCAGCGTGACTGCAGCATTTTTAGGCTGGGTTTGGGGCATTTTAGGACGGGGTTCAGGGCATTTTAGGACTGGTTTAGGATGATTGCAGCGTTTTAGGGCAAGTTTGGGGTGGTTTAGGGCAAGTTTGGGGTGGTCTAGGGCAGATTTGGGGTGGTTTAGGGCAGATTTGGGGTATTTGAGGAAAGCCCAGCGTGACTGCAGCATTTTAGGCCAGGTTTGGGGCATTTTTAGGCCGGGTTTGGGGCATTTTTAGGCTTAGTTTAGGGCCATTTTTAGGCCGGGTTTGGGGCATTTTTAGGCTTAGTTTAGGGCCATTTTTAGGCCTAGTTTAGGGCCATTTTTAGGCCTAGTTTAGGGGCATTTTAAGGCCAGTTTAGGGGCGTTTTGGGGCACCTTGGGGGCGTTTTAGGGTCGGTTTTGCGCTGGCGACGACGGCGGGGTTGGCAAAGCCGCCGCCGCCCCCAGCGTCACCCTCTCTCCCCGCAGCGCGTGCACTTCGTGTCGGACCCCTGCACCCTCGACGTCGACGGCGTCGTTTTCGGCCTGACCTCCACCGACCTCCTCTTCCACATGGGTGCCGAGGAGATCAGCTGGTGGGTGCCGGCGGGGAGCCCCGGCCTTCGGGAACGCGGCGGGAGCGGGGATCTCCCGCCGGATCCAGCCCCAAACGCGCGGAATCTCGGCAGGAAGCCTCGGCCCGGGGGCGTCGTTTCCCTCCCGATGAGGCGGCAGAGCTGCCGCCATCCCTCGGTTCCTACCGAGGCCGTTAATTAAGCCGCGTGCTTAATTAATTACCACAGCCCGCGAGTTTTTGGGGTTGTTTTTCCCTTTTCTTCACCGTTTTACCGCTCGTTTTCTCTCGCAGCTCAGCCGGGAGCTCGGACAGGTTCACGCGAATCCTCAAGCACGTCCTGACGCAGAGGAGGTGAGGGCTCCGCCGAAGCCAAAAAGGGCTTTTTTCTGGCCAAACGAGGGAAAGCCCGCGCTGGTTTTGCCGCCTTCCCTTTTAAAGTCATTTTTTTTAGCCTAAAAAACGGCTTTTTGGGGGTCGATCACCCTTTAAAAACAGGATTTGGAGGGGTGTAGCGCTGTAAGTCCTCCGGCCTGGTGTGCGTCAGGCTTCCTCCGCTGACAGCCGCCCTCGGAGACAGCGGCTACCGGCGGACGGCCAAAAGAAGCAGAAATAACCCTTTCTACCCCAAAATTATCCGCCGGTTGTGTCCGAGACGGCGTCACGGCGCTGTTGCTACAGGCGAAGGCTGCGGTAACCGGTTTCCCCCCTCCTCTGGCAGTTACTACCCGCTGTACCCCCCTTCGGAGGAGCTGAACGTCGACTACGAGAGCTTCTACAGCTACGCCTCGTTACCGGTCACCCCGGACGTCCTCGTCACCCCCTCGGAGCTGCGGTACTTCGTTAAGGTCAGTCGGCCTGCACGCCTGCTGAAGCACCCCCGAAACCGCTGTATTTTGACGTATTTGGGCAAAACCCGGTTGACAGCATAAATAAAGCAGAGTCTTGGGTGTGGCGACGGCTGTAGCCGGGGGGTCGCGGCTGTTGGCGTCCCTGACAGCTGTAGCCAGGGGGTCACAGCCATCAGCGTCCCTGCCGGCTGTAGCTGGAGGGTTGCGGCTGTTGGCGTACCTGTGGGCTGTAGCTGGGGGGTCAGAGCCATCGGCGTCCCTGCCGGCTGTAGCCAGGGCGTTGTGGCTGTCAGCGTCCCTGCCGGCTGTAGCCGGGGCGTTGTGGCTGTCAGCGTCCCTGCCGGCTGTAGCCGGGGCGTTGTGGCTGTCAGCGTCCCTGCCGGCTGTAGCCGGGGCGTTGCGGCTGTTGGTGTCCCTGTGGGCTGTAGCCAGGGGGTCACAGCCATCGGCGTCCCTGCTGGCTGTAGCCGGGGGGTTGTGGCTGTTGGCATCCCTGCCGGCTGTAGCCAGGGGGTCACAGCCATCGGCGTCCCTGCCGGCTGTAGCCGGGGGGTCACAGCCATCGGCGTCCCTGCCGGCTGTAGCCGGGGGGTTGTGGCTGTCAGCGTCCCTGCTGGCTGTAGCCGGGGGGTTGTGGCTGTCGGCATCCCCGCCGGCTGTAGCTGGGTTGCGGCTGTTGGTGTCCCTGCCGGCTGTAGCCGGGGCGTTGTGGCTGTCAGCATCCCTGCCAGCTGTAGCCGGGGGGTCGTGGCTGTCAGCGTCCCTGCCGGCTGTAGCTGGGGGGTTGCGGCTGTTGGTATCCGGATCCGTGACCGTCGCTCTTGTATTCCCACAGGATGTGCTGGGCTGCGTCTGCATCAACCCCGGCCGGCTGACGAAGGGCCAGGTCGGGGGTACCTACGGCCGCCTGTACCTACAGCGGGAGGACGCCAAGGGCGAGCGGAAGAGCCCGTGTGTTGCCGCTCAAGTTGTTAAAATCTAAGCTGGCGGGACAGAGACTTAGTTCTTCAACCCTCCTCCCCCCTCCGCCGCGACTCCTTCGCGGAAGGAGATTAGCGCTAAAATACACCTTGAATTTTGGTTCAAAACCACCCAAACCGCCCGCGTTCCTCCCCACCCCCGCCTCCGCCTGACTCCGTTTCACGGGGTGACGACTCTACACCGCGCCCCGGCTCCTCCTGGAGCGCCCCAACGTGGCGGGACTCCGCCCCGCCCTAATAACCACTAATTAATCGATGAACGAGAAGCGCGAGGCGGCAGGGAGCCGATTTTCGGAGCGGTTGTTACGGTTGTAGTTTCAGCCGACCTGGATTAACGGCGTAATTTTTTGGGGGTCGCTCGTTAGCGGGAGGACGCTGCCGCTCGTTAGGGAAGCGGCGATGATCCCGCAGCCGGATTTACCCCCGGAAAAGGGGAATCGCGGTGGGGGTGAAATCCTTCGCCGCGGTACCGGCGTCCTGGTTTCACCTCCTGGGTGACGTCATTTGCGCCGAGCTTCCTCATTAGAGGCCTCGGAGGTTAATTAATCCAAAAGCAATTAATTTTCAGGTGGCTGGCGGGGGTTGTGCTGCTGTTGTCTGAGTTTTAGGGGGGGTTCGGTGAAGGATACGGCGGCTCTTCGCTCGCCGGCGGGCAAAAAACCGGTTCGAAACATTTTTTTGCCTCAAATCTGCGTCGTTCGTTCCGCTCCGATGCCGGCGGGGGGAAAAAAAGGGGGGAAAAAGGCTTTTTTTGCGGAAAAAAGGCCAATCCGACGTGAAGAAATGGGCTGAGTTTCGTAACTCCCCGCCGCGGGGTAGCTACAGGCGGCGGGCGGCTGGCAACCAACCGCGTCAGGCGGCGCTGAGCCGGCGCGCGTCTCCCTTCGTTAATTTTCCGCTTAATTACCTGCCTGGCCTTATTGCAGCCTCGCTCTAGCAGCGCCGGCTTTCTCTTCTCTCGCCCTTGAGGTCCCGCGTGGGCGTCGGCGCGGATTTAGGGGAAAACCGGGGGAAAACGGGCTCGGGGGAGGGAGAGCCCTTTCCCGGTTTCGCGCGCGGCTCCGGCCGCTCGGGATTTGCCAGAAAATCTCCGCTTTCTCCCCAAATATCGGCGCAAAGCGGCTGGGCGGCGGCGCCGTCTTCGCCCGTCTCGGCCTCGCTCCCTTTGATCTTTTTGCTCATTTTTAGCGCTTCTCACCCCGAATAAAACAGTTTTTTTCCTCCGTGTGGGTAAAAGCTTCTTTTTTTCTGCTTTTTTCCAGACTTTTTTTTTCCACCTGCTGCAGGGGGAGGGGAACAAAACCCCATTTTCTCCTCATTTTTGGCTTCCGTGCGCCTCACCCAAGCCTCAGTTTCCCTCATAAAAACGCCGATTTTGGTTAAAACGCCGCCGGGCGCCGCGTTGAGGGGGGATTTTGGGGGGGTTCGAGTCGAAACCAGGAGCGAAGCCGTTTGCTTCTTCTCGTTCGCTTCGTTAAATGGTTCTTTGCCTCTTAATTAGATGATCCGTGAGGATGAGGCTAATTTGGGATTTAAACGAGCGGAGGCTCCGGCGTTTTTGGGCGCGGGGGGGGGCGCGCCGCTCCGTAGGGAATCCCCCCGCGTCCCTTCGGAGCCGGCAGGAATTTTTCCAGCTTTATTTTTATTTCCCTAGGGATTTTTCTGAGAGAGCCGCATCTTCCCGTGGCGGAGCGGGGAAATCGAGGCACGACGGCGTTCCCGCTCGCCGTAGGAAAGGCGAAACCATTCCGGCTCTTCATCCCGGTGAGAAACGAACGCCGTCGCTCCGTATTTTGGGAAATTGGGGGGGGGATTAAAAGCAAGGAGCCCCCCGGGAAGGGGGAAGCGAGGCCCCGTGCCGGGGTGGGGCTTGCACGTTGGCTCGGAGCCGGCTGCGCCGACGCTCCGGCGTTGGGAGGAAGGGAACGGCCACGGTTGGCTCCGGCTCAGCCGCCAGAGCCGGGAGGAAGCCGCGGCGAATATCGGCCGCGATCCCGCTTTTGCTTTCCGGTGAGATTCACCCC
The DNA here is from genome assembly GCA_020745775.1 of Theristicus caerulescens. Lineage (NCBI taxonomy): Eukaryota > Metazoa > Chordata > Aves > Pelecaniformes > Threskiornithidae > Theristicus > Theristicus caerulescens. The sequence goes on from JAJGSR010000073.1 coordinate 8,537, forward strand.
CTCCTCTCCAGGTTGTCGGCACCGGCAGCGGGTGTAGCCGTAGGGTGCGGCGGTAAATTCGGGAGCTTGGGGGGGGGGGGGTGGGGTGGGAATTTGGCCTCCTTTTCCCGGCACCGGCTCGCAAATCCCCGCCGCCGCGGGGATGCTGAGGACGCGGCGGGGGGGCGGCGTTTTCACGCCGTTCGGGATGTTTTTGCGGCCCTGTCGCATCCCTCATCCCCGATTTAAAGGGAAGGGGAACGATTCCCTCTTTTTTTTTTTTCCCAAGAAAAAAGGCCGGATCCCTTCCCCCGCGCCCCCCTTCCCCCCCTCCGCGGTTCCCCGCAGCCACCTCTTAATTTTAGCCCCCAGCTGCGAGGTTTCCGACCGCTCCCGGCTTAAATTAGCCGGCGGATCCCCGAAATAGACGGCGTCCTTTCGGGGAGGGAGGCCGGATCCCGCTCCGGGATTTTTTTCTTTCCCCGGGAGGATTTTTCCAACGTAAATAAGGGATTCCGAGCTTTTAAAAATGTCTATTTCCAAGGAGTTGCCCGGATAGCCGGAGCGGACTCCGACCCCGGCGCGGGGAAAGAGGAGCGACCTGTGCCCTCATCCCACCCCGAACGCCCCTGCCGCGATCCCGGGAATTCCCGGCGCTCGGGCGGGGCTCGGCCGGGAGGAGCCACCCTACAGAGTTGTTTTTCCTGGTTTTTATCCTTTTTTTTTTTTTCTTCCCTTTTCCGCCTCGGCTTCGGTTCGGCACCGCGGCAGCGGGGTGCGTGGCGCAGCCGGGGGAAACTGAGGCACGGGAGGGGTTTGGCTACGGTCGCGGCCGCCGCGTTTCCCTACCGTGCGCCGGCGTTTCCTCATCCTCAAGCTTTCCTCCTCGGATATTCCTTATCGGTGAAAATCTCTCCCGGATATCGGTGTTTTCCCGGTCCTCGGGGGGGAAAAACCACCAAACCCAAGGGGGTTTGATGACGCCGTTGTTAGGAGGGGACCACGGGATGAGGGGCTGCGTTTTCATCCCCCCTCTGCGGGGGAATCTTTTTCCAGGTGTGAATTTTGAGGCGCGGATTTTCTCTGGGCAACCGAGAAAAGGCTCAAGAGGGGCTCAAAAAGGGTCAAGAGGGGCTAAAAAATGCTCAGAAAGGCTCAAGAGGGGCTCAAAAAGGGTCAAGAGGGGCTAAAAAATGCTCAGAAAGGCTCAAGGGGGGCCCAAAAATGCCCAAAAAGGGTCAAGGGGGGTTCAAAAATGATCAAGTGGGGCCCAAAAATGCTCAAAAAGAGTCAAGAGGGGCTCAAAAAGGGTCAAGAGGGGCTAAAAAATGCTCAGAAAGGCTCAAGGGAGGCTCAAAAAGGCTCAAGGGGGGCCCAAAAATGCCCAAAAAGGCTCAAGGGGGGCCAAAAATGCCCAAAAAGGGTCAAGAGGGGCCAAAAATGCCCAAAAAGGGTCAAGAGGGGCTCAAAAATGATCAAAAAGGGTCAAGAGGAGCCAAAAAATGCTCAAAAATGGTCAAGAGGGGCTCAAAAATGGTCAAGAGGGGCTCAAAAATGCTCAAAAAGGATCAAGAGGGGCCCAAAAATGCTCAAAAAGGGGCCAAAAATGCCCAAAAAGGGTCAAGAGGGCCCCAAAATGCTCAAAAATGGTCAAGAGGGGCTCAAAAATGATCAAGTGGGGCTCAAAAATGGTCGAGGGGCTCAAAAATTATCATAAAGGGTCAAGAGGGGCCCAAAAAGGCTCAAGGAGGGGCCAAAAATGCCCAAAAAGGGTCAAGAGGGGGCCAAAAATGCTCAGAAAGGGTCAAGAGGGCCCAAAAATGCTCAAAAAGGGTCAAGAGGGGCTCAAAAAGGGTCAAGAGGGGCTCAAGAATGCTCAAAAAGGGTCAAGAGGGGCCCAAAAATGCTTAAAAAGGGTCAAGAGGGGCTCAAAAACGCTCAAAAAGGCTCAAGGGGGGCCCAAAAATTATCAAAAAGGGACAAGGGGGGCTAAAAAATGCTCAGAAAGGCTCAAGGGGGGCCCAAAAATGCTCAAAAAGGGTCAAGAGGGGCTCAAAAAGGGTCAAGAGGGGCTCAAGAATGCTCAAAAAGGGTCAAGAGGGGCCCAAAAATGCTTAAAAAGGGTCAAGAGGGGCTCAAAAACGCTCAAAAAGGCTCAAGGGGGGCCCAAAAATTATCAAAAAGGGACAAGGGGGGGCTAAAAAATGCTCAGAAAGGCTCAAGGGGGGCCCAAAAATGCTCAAAAATGGTCAAGAGGGGCTCAAAAATTATCATAAAGGGTCAAGAGTGGCCCAAAAAGGCTCAAGGAAGGGCCCAAAAATGCTCAAAAAGGGTTAAGAGGGCCCAAAAATGCTCAAAAAGGGTCAAGAGGAGGAGAGGGAAGGAATCAGCTTCGTTTTCCGTGGCGGCCGTCGCCTCCTTGCTCGGTTTCGGCGCCGTCAAGCGGGAAAAGGCGTTGAAGCCTCCGTCGGTCAATCGCCGGTTTTGCAGGATCTTGATAAAAGAATTTACGGAGACGCCGGGGTGGGAAATCGCCGCTCTCCGAGTAACCGGGGGGCCGGAAAAGCGCCGGGTCCTCGCGTAATGAAGCATAAATTGCTGAAAATGAGCGAAAAGAAAGAAATTTTCAGGTAGCAAAGCATAAAAAGCTGATAAACAGGCGGAAAGGAAGCAAATTTTCGTGTCGCGAGCCTAAATTATTGAAAACAGGCCGAAAAGAAACAAAATTTTCATGTAGTGAAGCCAAAATTGCCAAAAACAGGCGGAAAAGAAACAAAATTTTCATGTAGCGAAGCCAAAATGTCTGAAAACAGGCCAAAAAGAAACAAAATATTCATGAACCAAAGCCAAAATTGCTGAAAACAGGCGGAAAAGAAACAAAATTTTCATGAACCAGAGCCGAAATTGCCAAAAACAGGCGGAAAAGAAACAAAATTTTCACGAACCAGAGCCGAAATTGCCAAAAACAGGCGGAAAAGAAACAAAATTTTCATGTAGTAAAGCCGAAATGTCTGAAAACAGGCCAAAAAGACACAAAATTTTCACAAACCAGAGCCAAAATTGCTGAAAACAGGTGGAAAAGAAACAAAATTTTCACAAACCAGAGCCAAAATTGCTGAAAACAGGTGGAAAAGAAACATCCACTACACATCCACTCTCTCTTCCCTACAAACCCCCTTTTTCCCCCTCAAATCCACTTTTTTCCCCTACGAATCCCCTTTTTCCCCCTCAAATCCCCTTTTTTCCCTACACATCCCCTCTCTTTTCCCTACAACCCCACTTTTTCCCTACACACCCACTTTTTCCCCTGCACTTTTTCCCCAAGTCCACTCTTTTCTCCCTGCAAATCCACTTTTTTTTCCCTGTGAATCCCTTTTTCCCCCTGCAAATCCCCTTTTTCCCCCACTCATCCCCCTTTCTTCCCTACACACCCACTCTTTTTCCTAGAAATCCCCTTTTTCCCCCCTACGAATCCCCTTTTTCCCCTACGAATCCCCCTTTTTCCCCTACAAATCCCCCTTTTTCCCCTACAAATCCCCCTTTTTCCCCTACAAATCCCCCTTTTTCCCCTACAAATCCCCCTTTTTCCCTACAAATCCACTTTTTTCTCTACACATCCACTCTCTTTTCCCTACAAATCCACTTTTTCCCCCTCAAATCCCCCTTTTCCCCCTGCAAATCCCCTTTTTTCCCCTCAAATCCACTCTCTTTTCCCTACAAACCCCCTTTTTCCCTACACACCCACTCTTTTCCCCGCAAATCCCCTCTTTCCCCCCACAAATCCCCTTTTTTCCATCATTTCCGTGCTTTTTCACAGCGCTCGGGTTCCCCGCCGCGGCGCGGGGGGAGCCGAGCGCGGCGGCTCGCGGCCACGCATCCGCCGGCCGTTTGGGCGAGCGCCGGCGCTCCTCCGAACCCAGATCTCCGGGACGAACCCCTTCCCTCCGGCCCCCGCTCCGCGGACGGCAGCAGCTCCGCCGTCATCTTCTCACCGCGCCGGTATTTCACGCCGGCGGCACGGCCGCCGCCTCTACAGGCCGTCGTTACGCCGGCTTCTTTAATCCGTCCGGGATTAACGAAGCCGAATTCTGCATCGTCAGCGTTTTTCCCTGGCCGGCGCTGCCAGGAATGGGATTACCGGCAACCGCGTTCCTCCCAGGGCCGCGTTCCCGATGCTGCCGCCATCGCCGTGCTTCGTTTCGAGCTGTTTTGGTGATCTTTCGCCGCTCCATCTCCTCTCCCCCACGCCGCCGTCAACCGACGTGACCTCGGGAGCGGCTCCGGCTGTAGCGGCTCCGGCTGTAGCGGCGTGTACGTGGGTCTCCGTTCGCAGGCGACGGCTGTTTCTCAACGCCAAGAAGAGGCAATTTGGGGAAAAAAAAGGGAATGAAGTGAGCGGCGTAGGCAGGATGAGGCTGCGGACGCGGTTTCGGCAGAACGATGGTGCGGCGGGAGGTTGACGGCGAGCGGGGGTTTTTCATCCCTCTATTATTGTATTTTTACGGATAAATTTAAGGGGCAGGACGATCCGGCGGCCCTCCGCGGTCTCGGTGGGGTCGTACCGCCTCGAAACCCCAGCGCTTGCCAACCCCCGCCGACTGACGCGGTGTTTAACACCGCCGGGCACGCGGCTCCCGCTGTACTTGAAACGTCACCCGGCGTCGGCCGCGGGCTGCTTTTCGCTGGCGCTTCGGCACCGACCGCCTGCCGCGGTTGTAAAACACAAGGGGAACGACTGTTTCCCGGCGCTCGGCCGGGTTTCGCGGCGTTCGGCGGTGAAAACTGAAAACCACAACCGGAGAACGGCTTCTGCCGGCTCGCCGGGACGCGTCGGGGGTCGATTGGAAGAGCAGGGCTCGGCCGCGGTGGTTTCACCGTCGGCTCTGGCTTTCCGGGTGCGGCTGTGGCCGGAGGCGCGTTACCAACGGCGTAAAACGGGCTGGAAGCCGTTGCGGGCGGTTGTTTTAGCGGCGGCGGGGCTCGGCGCGCCGGACAAACTCGCTTATAAACTCCGTGAGTTTTGTACTCGCAGATCAGGCGCGGTTTAAGAGAAACGCGGAGCGATGGGGTTTTTTTCCCCAAAAAATCGGCGCTAAAGGCTAAAACTCCAGCCCTTTCCTTTTGTTGGTTTTAAAAAGCAACGCTCGGGTGGCCTGAAACCTGTTTCGTCCCTTTTTCTGTCCCCCCGCGGCGCTTCCCGGGGTCGTACGTGACGTATTGTCGTGAAAAACACCCGGTTTGGCCTTATTCCTCCCCACAGCTGAAAAACCGCGCCCAGAACTGAATGGGTAAAGTGTCAAAATTGAATGACTATGACCAAAACGGGGAAAAAAACCCCAACTTCCTTCCCCCTCCTGCCTTAATCTCTATTATTTTTTATTTTCGCTTGTTGTTGGGTGGGGCTGGATTACGCACGGCCGAGAGGGAATTGCAATGAAAAAGAGAAAAGCCGCTTTCCAACGCCGCGCTCTCCCAACCTTCAACTCCCCATTTTCCCCCCTCAAAACGCAAATCCTCGTGGATTTTGAGCTCTGAGCCCATTCCTGCTTTTTTTCCCCCTCGAAAGAAACCTCGCGGAGAGGCCCCGCGTGCCTGGATTTAATTCCCTGCGTTGTTTTGTTATCAATAACGCAGCCAACGAACTGTAGATAAAGGGAAAGCGCCTGGAATTAATTTCCCGGGACGCGTTGACGTTGAGGATCTCCGTTCTACGCATTGTAACTTGCTTTTAAGCCTTTTTTCCCCCTTTTTTTTAATTTTGCAGATTATTTTTAAAGCCCGGGTGTAGGGAGACAACTCTCGAGTCGGCGCGGAAGAGCTTCGGCGCGATGTCCACCAAGGTGCCGATCTACCTGAAGAGGGGCAGCAGGAAGGGGAAGAAGGAGAAGCTCCGCGACATCCTCTCCTCCGACATGATCAGCCCGCCCCTGGGGGACTTCAGGCACACGATTCACATCGGTAGCGGCGGAGAGAGCGACATGTTTGGGGACATCTCCTTCCTTCAGGGCAAATTTCATCTCCTGCCCAGGACGGAAGGCAGCCTCGATTCCGATAAGGACAGCCCCGACGCGGCGCCGTTCGAATTCTCCAGGACGGCCACCATCTCCGGACGCGAGCAGCCGGCGTCTCCCCTCCTCAAAAACGCCATCTCCTTGCCCGTCATCGGGGGGCCGCAGGCGTTGATGCTGCCCTCGGCGCAAGCCCCGCCGAAACCCCCGCGGTTGCACCTGGATGACAAAACCCCGCCGGCGCGAGGCCGGGAAGGCGAGGAGGAGGAGGGCGAAGGCAGGGGCGCCGCCTCGCCGCCGTATCCTTGCGCCTCGCGTTTCGCCGCCCCGACGAACGGCTTCAGCGAGGAGAAGGGCGACGCCGAGCCGCCCTTCCTCTCCCACGCCGGCTCCCTCCTCTCCCTCCACGTGGATTTGGGGCCGTCCATTTTGGAGGACGTCCTGCAAGTGATGGAGAAACATCAAGCAGAGAGAGCGGGTGGATCCATACAGGATCCGGGCAGGCAGGAAATCTTGACGTGAAGACGACTCAAGGTAAAGACGGTGAGAAACGGATGATTATTGGTATCGTTCCGGGGGGTTTTGGCTCTTAAATTACAGCTCCAACTCCCAAGCTTGACTCCGCGCGCCTTCCCTCACCGGCGCGCTGACGGCGATGTGTTGTTTCCTCTCGCAGAGCCCCTCGGGCGAACGGGACGTGAGCGTTTCTCCTCAACGCCGCTCCCCGCAGATCTCCGGCTGCTCCCTCGGCACGGGGAGAATGAAAAGCAAATAATAACCACCCTACGAAGCCAAGACGAAACGGGCAGCGCTCGCTGCCGGATTATCTCGCCGCTTGCCCGGATCAACTTCACCTTTAGCGATGGATCGAGCCGCGGGACCGCGCCGACCGGTAGAAAATAAGACACCGCGCCGGTAGAAATGTTTGTTGTACCGGACGGGGTGAAACAGCGACGGTTGAATTCCTGAAAATCTCGGTCAGGAGGAGTTTTGGGGGGGTTTTTTTCTTGCTTGAAGACGGGCTGCGCTCGGTCGAGGCGAAAGCGCGACGCTCGCTGTTTGCCAACCACCGGAATCATCGGGGTGATGTCAAACATCAGCCTTCGACTTGATTTAATTTTTTAAAAATCCCACAAATCGGTAAATCTAGCGGGAAAAGGCTCCATCGGGCTCCAACGTTGCGTCGTCTCGAAGGAGGAGCTAAAAGCTCTCTGCGGAGAAGCTAAAAAACCTGTATTTTGGCAACTAAATCTGTGGTTGGAATTTAAAGGCGTAAATAAGATGAAAAAAAACACTAAAAAAAAAATATGTTAATGACGGGCGAGCGAGCGCCCGGCCAGATTCCTGCGCGGTGGGGTGAAATTCGTTCTCCCGCACGCCGCCGCCTCCATCAATCGCAGATTGTTTGGACGGACGGAGAAAGGAGGGGGTGAAACGCTTCGGCGCGCAGAAAGGAATGCGAATCCCTTCTGCTTTTTTAAAAAATTATAATAATAATAATAAAAAAAAGGCTGGGAATGCCAATTCCGCTGACGTCGGGGTGCAAGACCTTAGCGCTCGGCTGCGAGGGCTTTCGTTCTCTTTCCCGGTCTCTGAATCGAGGACAAGAGAAGCCTGTTGGACGCAGCAACGGGGTAAAAGCAAGCGGGACCTCGTTTCCTCGATGCCGTCGTTAATTAACCGCGTCGGTTTTAACCGTTTCTGGTAGTTTCAGCCCCGAACGAGGGGGGGAGTCCTCCCCAATACGGAATTAAGGCACCTCGCGGAGAGCGCGCTGACTTTTGCTGGCTCGCCGGAGCCTGACCGTGTGTTTCTTTACATCATCGATTGCTGTTTCCTACAGGTGTCGTTAAATAACGAGTCATTAGATTAACGAGCTCGCAGCTCGTCACCACACAACCGTGTCCCCGCTCTTGCTTACTCTTGCCCGTCCGCATCCGGAGCGAAGACCAAACCCCTCTGTTTTGGCGGAAACGCCAACGATTTGGGGTTAAACCCATTTTTCAAGCCTTCGGTCTGCAAAATAATTAAGAAAATGAGGTTAATTGAGCTCGATCCGGGCAGCGGCTGGGTTTAATTTTGGTTTTATGCGTTACGGTTCAATCCTTACCCGGTCTAAACCGACGGTGCTTCCTCCGAACAACACCCATCCGCGGGGCGACGACTTGTTTTTATTTATTTGGGGATTTTTCTCACCAGAAATCACCCCGGGGGCGTTGTAGAGCGTCATTTGTAATTAATTTGTAATTAATTTACCCTGGTGATGGCATATTTAGATGGGAGACGTGGCTCAGAGCGTGAGCCCCGCGCGGTTTCCCAATCCCCTCTTCGCTTGCTACGCCGCCGCAGCTGCCGTTGGGTCAATTTGACGGAAAAAAAGCCCGGAATGGATAATTTTGGGTGGTTTTCAGAGCATTTTGCTTGGTTTTTATGTGGTTTAACGTCCTCGGCGCGGGTCGCGACAACGCGGCGGTGCTCGTTTTCATGGATTTCACCTTAATTAGCGAATTAAATCGAGCCGGGGATGACGAGGTTTGAGTTCGTCCCTCAACCTCTGCCTAATTATCGTCAGCGATTACAAAACCTCACTGAGAATCGGCGCCGGATCTGGGCAAGGCCGGGCAGCGGCTTCCCCGCGTTTCGAAATAACGCCACGGAGATAACGGCCAAAATCCCTTTTTCTCCCCGTTTTTTTTTTGCTCCTTCCACTTGTGACGAGCCAGGGGACGGATTTGGGGCGTTAACGGCTTTAATTCGGTACCCGAGAGGGATCCGTCCCGCTCCGCTGCTGGAATCGCGGCGCCTTCCCGAGCCGCCGGCTCGGCTCCCGTTTCCCTTCCCGCGATCGGAGTTGGGGTTACAAGTGGAAAATGCTTTAATTTGCTGGATTTTGGTGGGTTTCTACCGGGAAAAGGCGATGCCCCGTGTCCGCCACGCGCCTCCCCCCTCGCCGCTGCCCTCTCTTCCCCACCTCTCAGCCTATATTTGATATAAACCCCCCAAAATTATCCCAATCCTGGGTTTTCCCCTCATTTTTCATCTCCTTAGCTGCAAAAAAAAAAAAAACCCAAATTTTAATTAATTTTTAGCTCTTAGCAATAAAATCATTTGGGATTCCCCCCCGCCGCGGGGGTTTCTGCACAGGACGGGGGCTTCTTCATCTCTTCCTCGTTCCCTCCCTAATTAATCGCTCCTCAAATTGCCGATTTATGCAAACAGCTCTTGCTAAACCCGGTGGTTGTTTTTCTTTTTTATACCCCGTTCTCAGAAGCGTGAGTCACTCGGGCAGGAACGCTGTTCCCTGCTGTGACTCAGCCGGTTTGCGCCGAACAACCTCTTCCCCCTCGCTTTTTTCGGGGAGATTTACGGCAAAATAAATCAACGAGGAGTTTGGATTAATTCCAGGGGGGCCAACGGGTGTTCACAAGCGGAGGGTTGCGGGGTACAGGCCGACGCTCGGCTGTCGGCGCTCCTACCCCGCAACTTCTTCGTTATCCCAAGATTTCCGGGCAGCGGATTAACGACGCAATCGATTTGGCAAACGCCGACGTTTGGCGTTTGACCCGCCCCCCCCGTGGGTTCGGTGCGCCTGACCCCGTCGCGACGCCTGTAGCCGGAGCGTCACAACCGTTAATCACGGTGACGGAGCGTTGATTTTTAGTGACGGGGCAGGAAAAGCAAAAGCGGCTGCGTGAGCGCAAATAGCAGCCGGCGCGGGATTAAGGGGAGGAGGAAGGGCAGGGAGAAAGGTTTAACCTTAAAGGTAACCGAGAAAACCAATTTCCCAGCGTGGGGGAAAAATTAAAACGCGTAAAAGTGGAAATAAAAAGAAAATAAAAGTGGAAATAACAAAAAAAAAATAGAGGAATTCACCTGGCCCCTGTTTTCGGACAAACCACGCTTGCCACGGGGGTTGCGGGCAACCTTGTGTCTGCCTCTCCGCCCCGCGGGATGAATTTTGCGAGCTCTGTTTTGATAAAAAAGGGTTCAAAAATGAACATTTTCGGCATGAATTCTGAAAGAAAACGAGGCTTGGGGGGGTGGTTGTGCCGGCACTGGGCGCCGAAACCATAAATTCCCCCAGGGAATCTCTGCGGACCCTGCTTTATCCCTCGTTTCGTCCTCCCCCATCCCTCGTCGCCTCCTTCATCCTCCCAGCTCCGCCACACTCCTCCTCCTCCCATCCCAACAGCCTTCATCCCTCCCGCTCGCCCTTCCTCATCCCCCGTCCCTCCCGCCTCCGTTCTTTCCCCTTTTCCTTCACCCCAGGTCTTTCCTCTTCCACCTTTACTTCCCCGCTCCGTTTTGCCCCTCGCTCTTCCTCCCCACCGCCCCTCATCCTCCCTCCCCCTCCTCCATTTTCTTAGAATCACGGGATCGTTTGGGTTGGAAAAGACCTTTAAGCTCATCGAGTCCAACCGTTAACCCCGCGCTGCCAAGGCCACCGCTAAACCACGTCCCCCAGCACCGCGTCGACGCGTCTTTTAGATACCCCCAGGGCTGGGGACGCAACCACCTCCCTGGCAGCCTCTTCCAGCGCTTGACAACCTTTTCCGTGACGGAATTTTTCCTAATATCCAACCTAACCCTGCCCCGGCGCAACGTGAGGTCATCTCCACTCATCCCATCGCTTGTAGCTTGGGAGAAGAGGCCGACCCCCGCCTGGCTACAGCCTCCTTTCAAGGTGTCATGGAGGGCGAACCACCCCAGCTCCTCCTAAGTTCTCCAGAACCTTCTCCTTGGGCTCCTTCGTTGCCCTGCTCTGGCCGCGCTCCAGCACCTCAACGTCCTTCTTGTCGTGAGGGGCCCAACGCTGAACACGGCATCGTGGCGCGGCCTCACCACGGGGGCGATCCCTTCCCCAGCCCGCTGGCCACGCTGTTCCTGATGCAGGCCAGGATGCTGGTGGCCTTCTTGGCCACCACATTCTATGATTTCCATGCCATTCTTGCTACGATTTCCATGACATTCTGATTTCTGTGCCATTCTTTCTACGATTTCGATGCCATTTCTACGACGTTCTACGATTTCTATGCCATTCTTTCTATGATTCCTATGACATTTCTATGACATTCTACGATTTCGATGCCATTTCTGTGATTTCTGTGACATTTCTATCACATTCTATGATTTCTGTGCCATTCTTTCTACGATTCCTATGGAATTTCTACAACATTCTATCATTTCCATGGAATTTCTGCAACATTCTGTCATTTCCATGCCATTTCCATGCCATTCTGTCATTTCCATGCCATTTCCATGCCATTTCCATGGAATTTCTACAACATTCTCTCATTTCCATGACATTTCCATGCCATTTCCATGCCATTCTGTCATTTCCATGCCATTTCCATGGAATTTCCATGGAATTTCCATGGAATTTCTACGACATTCTCTCATTTCCATGACATTTCCATGCCATTTCTACAACATTCTCTCATTTCCATGCCATTTCCATGCCATTTCCATGCCATTTCTACGACATTCTCTCATTTCCATGCCATTTCCATGCCATTTCCATGCCATTCTCTCATTTCATGCCATTTCCATGCCATTTCCATGACATTCTCTCATTTCCATGCCATTTCCATGCCATTTCTATGACATTCTCTCATTTCCATGCCATTTCCATGCCATTTCCATGACATTCTCTCATTTCATGCCATTTCCATGCCATTTCCATGCCATTTCCACGACATTCTCTCATTTCATGCCATTTCCATGCCATTTCCATGCCATTTCCACGACATTCTCTCATTTCCATGCCATTTCCATGCCATTCTGTCATTTCCATGCCATTTCCATGCCATTTCTACGACATCCTGTCATTTCCATGCCATTTCCATGCCATTCCCACGCCATTTCCATACCATTCCCACACCATTCCCACGCCATTCCCATACCATTCCCACACCACTCCCACACCATTCCCACACCACTCCCACGCCATTCCCACTCCCACATCACTCCCACACCATTCCCACACCACTCCCACGCCATTCCCACTCCCACACCACTCCCACACCACTCCCGCACCATTCCCACACCACTCCCATGCCATTCCCACTCCCACACCATTCCCACACCACTCCCACATCACTCCCACACCATTCCCACACCATTCCCACTCCCACATTCCCACTCCCACACCACTCCCACGCCATTCCCACTCCCACATTCCCACTCCCACACCACTCCCACGCCATTCCCACTCCCACATTCCCACTCCCACACCACTCCCGCACCACTCCCACACCACTCCCACACCACTCCCACACCATTCCCACACCACTCCCACACCATTCCCACTCCCACATTCCCACTCCCACACCACTCCCACGCCATTCCCACTCCCACATTCCCATTCCCACGCCACTCCCACACCACTCCCACGCCATTCGATGCCCCCACGACTCCCCCCTCTCCGCGCCGCCATTTCCTCGCGCGTCTCCCCTCAGCTTTTTTCCCGCCCTTTTCCTTCCCGCGCAGGCGCAGAGGCGGGAAGCGGCCGGCGCACGCGCAGCGGCCTCCCCCCCCCCCTCCGGCCGCGCATGCGCGGGGCGGCGCAGGGCCCCGGCGGCGGCGGAGGGAAGATGGCGGCGGTGGTACAGAATGTGGTGAAGCTGTGAGCGCGCCCTTGTCCTTCCCCCCCCCTCCTTTCCTTCCTCCGTGGCGGGGAGCCGGCGGTGGTGGTGGGGAAATGGGGGTCTCTCCCCTCACCGTGTGGCGGGCGGGATTCGGTTTCCCCCTCGGGGCTGGGGGGGGGGGGCGTTGTGTGTATATGTGTGTGGAGAATTTCTCCATACGGTTCCCTGAGGGGAGACCCCCCGCTATATGGCGCTGTAAGGGGGCTTATAGAGCCCTGAGGGGGGGGGGGTTCGCTGAGAGGGGGCCTATAGAGTCCGAAGGGTGGGGGGTTCCCCCTGTATGGCCTATGAGAGCGTCCTATAGAGGCCAGGGAGGGGGGTCAAACCTATACATCCCTGCGAGAGGGTCTTATAGATGCCTTACCCCCGTCAGGCTCTTTGAAAGGGGCCCGGTGGAGTGGGAATTACCCCCTATACGGCCCTGGGAGGGGTCCTATAGAGCCCAGGGGTGTCCCCCTCCCCATATGGCCCCATCGGGGGGGCTCTATAGAGCCCAGAGTGCAGATGGGCCCCTATGTGGGTGGCCCTACAAGTGACACCCCTCCTATATGGCCCCATATGGGTTCCTATATGTGCTCAGGGTGGGGAGGGGTCCCTGCTTTATGGCCCTATACAGCTGTGCCCTATAGAGCCCTGGGAGTGGGGGGGGGTCTCCTCAAGATGCCCTTGTGAGCAGGGAAGCTATAGAGCCCCTGGGATGGAGGTTCCTCCCCCTATACAGCCCCCTAAGAGGGGCCCTATAGAGCCCCAGGGGTGGGGTCCCCCATATAGCCCCCATATAAGGCTGGGGGTAGGGGTCTACCCCCTATACAGCCCTCTGAGAGGGACCATATGGAGCCCCAGGGGTGGGGTCCCCCATATAGCCCCCCATATAAGGCTGGGGGTAGGGGTCTCCCCCCTATACAGCCCCCTAAGAGGGGCTCTATGGAGCCCCAGGGGTGGGGGTCCCCCATATAAGGCTGAGGGTAGGGGTCTACCCCCTATACAGCCCTCTGAGAGGGACCCTATAGAGCCCCAGGGGTGGGGTCCCCCATATAGCCCCCCATATAGCCCTATAAAGGCTGGGGGTAGGGGTCTACCCCCTATACAGCCCCCTAAGAGGGACCCTATGGAGCCCCAGGGGTGGGGTCCCCCATATAGCCCCCCATATAAGGCTGAGGGTAGGGGTCTCCCCCCTATACAGCCCCCTAAGAGGGACCCTATGGAGCCCCAGGGGTGGGGGTCCCCCCATATAGCCCCCCATATAAGGCTGAGGGTAGGGGTCTCCCCCCTATACAGCCCCCTAAGAGGGACCCTATAGAGCCCCAGGGGTGGGGTCCCCCCTATACAGCCCTGCAGGGGAAGGGGGGGCCACCTATACCCTTGGGGGGGTATATAGCCCCCCTGCGATGGCAAGGGGGTATGGGAGGTCCCCTATACTCCCTATAAGGGAGGCCCATCCTGCCTGGGGGGGATTTGTGGACTTGGAGATGTTTGTTGACCTTTTTTTCTGGCGTCTCCCAGTTGGGTTTTTGGCATTTCCAGTTGGTTTTTTGGCATTTCCAGTTGTGTTTTTTTGGCATTTCCAGTTGGGTTTTTTGGCATTTCCAGGTGGGGTTTTTTTTGACATTTCCAGGTTTTGGGTGTTTTTCTTGGCATTTTCAGCTGTTTTCTTGGCATTTCCAAGGGTTTTTGGGGGGGGGCATTTCCAGGGGTTTATTTTTGGCATTTCCAGTTGGGGTTTTTTTTTTGTTTTTTTTTTTTCTTTTGGCATTTCCAGGCTGGTTTTGGCATTTCCAGGCTGGTTTTGGCATTTCCAGGCTGGTTTTGGCATTTCCAGGCTGGTTTTTGGCATTTCCAGGCTGATTTTTGGCATTTCCAGGCTGATTTTTGGCATTTCCAGGCTGGTTTTGGCAATTCCAGGCTGGTTTTGGCATTTCCAGGGTTTTCTTTTGGCATTTCCAGGCTGGTTTTTGGCATTTCCAGGGTTTTCTTTCAGCATTTCCAGGCTGGGTTTTGGCATTTCCAGGGTTTTCTTTTGGCATTTCCAGGGTTTTCTTTTGGCATTTCCAGGCTGATTTTTGGCATTTCCAGGCTGGGTTTTGGCATTTCCAGGGTTTTCTTTTGGCATTTCCAGGGTTTTCTTTTGGCATTTCCAGGGTTTTCTTTTGGCATTTCCAGGCTGGGTTTTGGCATTTCCAGGGTTTTCTTTTGGCATTTCCAGGGTTTTCTTTTGGCATTTCCAGGGTTTTCTTTTGGCATTTCCAGGCTGGGTTTTGGCATTTCCAGGGTTTTCTTTTGGCATTTCCAGGGTTTTCTTTTGGCATTTCCAGGGTTTTCTTTTGGCATTTCCAGGCTGGGTTTTGGCATTTCCAGGGTTTTCTTTTGGCATTTCCAGGGTTTTCTTTTGGCATTTCCAGGCTGGGTTTTGGCATTTCCAGGCTGGGTTTTGGCATTTCCAGGCTGGTTTTGGCATTTCCAGGGTTTTCTTTTGGCATTTCCAGGCTGGTTTTGGCATTTCCAGCGTTTTCTTTCGGCATTTCCAGGCTGGTTTTGGCGTCTCCCTGTAGCTGGCAGCACCTCGGCCACGGCACCGTTGCCTCCCTGCCGCCGTTTCCTCCAAAACCTCCATTCTTGGTGGGGCCTTGGTGCGAAACGGGGCGCGATTTGCACCCTCCCAGGTCTTCTCCGATGAGACGAGGGTTCGTTAAGAGGCGTCGGGGTCTCTGACGAGCTGGGGTTCGTTAAGCGAGGTGACGGCCCTGGGTCCGTCCGTCCTGCAGCCTTTCCACCTCCAGATGCGTTAGTGAAGCTCGTGGCCGGCCGGCGTTTTTGGGACCCCTTTCTTGAATCGTTTCTGAGAGAAGCACAAACCGTGAGTCACGAAACACCTTTTTCAGACTTTTTTTGCCCCAAATCGCCGAGCCGACGCTTCGCAACAACACGGCTTCGCCGGCGCTCCCGTGGATCCGCGGCTTTCGGTGAAGCTGAGCGGCGCAACGGCGTCTCGCCTTACCCGACTTCGTCACGCAAATGTGTTTTATTTATTTTAGAAGCTGCCGTTGGGTTTCCAGGCCGGATTTTTTCGCTCGCAGCTTGCCAGCGAGGACGATGGAGAGGAGCACGGCAAGAATTTGGGGTTTTTTTACTTTTTAAAGCCGTTCCCCGGGCCGTTCTCGTATCTCCGGGTACCGTCGGTGAAGAGTTTGGTCTACAAATCCTTCCTTGCTTGATTTTTCTCCAAACGACGGCAGGCCGGTCTGCTCCGACGACTTTTTGGGGTTTTAAACCGCTCCCCTTCCTGCGCAGGTGCGCGTTACCCACCTCAGCGCGAAGCCCGCCGTGCCTTTTCCCGGCGGTTTTGGGGATGGAAGTAGTCACATCGTTATTTTCTTGGCCGTTTCCACGCCGCCATCTCTTACCGACGGCGCTAAAACGCATAAAACCACCCGGTTATTCCCGCAGCGATGCGCTGACGCGATGTGCTTTACTGGAAGCTGCTCTCGAGGGCGCTTGGGACTTCCTTCGCGGCTGTAGAAGGCTCTGAGCCACGCAGGGAGCGATAATCGGGTTCGTTAGAGCTGTTTAAAACCCGTTAGTCCTTCCCGACGGCTTCGTTAGCTCTTTATTTCGGCGTTCGGCGCAGATTTTAAGCGGCGCCTCTCCTCGGCGGGGCTTTCTCGAGGTTGTTTCGCGGTGGCGATCGGCGAGCGTCCGGGCCTCGAATCCCCCCTCGGTTTTGGGGGACGAAGACCTCCAGGCGCCGTCAGGGAAGATTACAGGGCTGTAACTCGGCGCCGGAGCCAAGATCTCTGCTCTTAACGTGACCCGCGGTCCCTCTCCATCCCCTCAGCGCTTAAAAACCCATTTCACGAAGCTTTTTTAGGTTCCGAAGCCAAATCCTGGTGCGTTTCTCACCCAGCCGAGGAGCCTTCCCTTAATTTGCAGTTAAAACAAGCGCAGATGATTGTTTTGGGGGCCGATTGCTTCTTTTTTCCCCCTCCCCAAACTAAAATTGAGCCAGCGGGAGAGAAAGAAGTTGGACAACCAAACTCTTTTTGGGTTGGTATTCCCACAAACGCCAAGTTTTCCTCCTCTGTGCCATCCTCCTCTTGGCAGGGCTTCACCTGGACGCTACAAGGAAGTTTTAGGGCTGCGCGTTGTGGATTATCGGGGCGCAAATGGAGCTTTCGAGGAGCGGCGTGGCGATTTAGGAGGAAATTAAAAGCTTCGGGAGGGATTTACATCCCCGTTGCCTGCGCCCGAGCCTGGGGTTTGGGCTCCCTCTGCAGTCAGCAGAGAGAAAAAGGCGATTTGGGACCTTTCTCACCGCTTTTAACTGCTGCTGGGCCGCCGTCCCCCCTTCCAAAGCGCCAAAATCAATATATATTGATATAAACAAAGAGCGCGTCTCCTCTCGCGGCACCGGGGAGGGGAAAGCTCCGTCTCCGGCAGCCGAACGGACTCTCAGCTCTTCCCCTCTCCCTGCCACGCGCGGTGGGAAGATTTCACCATCCAAATTACCGTAATTACAGCCTCCGCTCGAAGGAGGGATGTGGCACGAAGAGGTCGTGCTCTTAGAAAAGAGGACGGGGCACCATTGATGCGCTTATGGAAGCCAGAGAGGCGCCCGCCGCCGCTCGAATCCGGTCATAACGCGTAGACGCCGGTGCGGGCTTCTCGGAAAAGGGTTTGGGGGTGTGAAAAATGCTGAGGGGGTCTCTTAGGGCTGAAGGGGATCTCTTAGGGCCAAGGTGGTCTGTTAATGCCAGGGGGATCTCTTAAGGGGCTCTCCTGGGGCCGAGGGGGCTCTCCTGGGGCCGAGGGGGCTCTCTTAGGGCCGAAGGGGCTCTCTGGGGGCCGAGGGGCTCTCTGGGGGCCGAAAGGGGCTATCTGGGGGCCGAAAGGGGCTCTCTGGGGGCCGAGGGGCTCTCTGGGGGCCAAAAGGGGCTCTCTTAGGGCCGAAAGGGGCTCTCTGGGGGCCGAAAGGGGCTCTCTTAGGGCCGAAAGGGCTCTCTTAGGGCCGAAAGGGGCTCTCTTAGGGCCGAAAGGGGCTCTCTTGGGGCCGAGGGGGCTCTCTTAGGGCCGAAAGGGGCTCTCTTAGGGCCGAAAGGGGCTCTCTTAGGGCCGAAAGGGGCTCTCTGGGGGCCGAAAGGGGCTCTCTGGGGGCCGAAAGGGGCTCTCTTGGGGCTGAAAGGGGCTCTCTGGGGGCCGAAAGGGGCTCTCTTGGGGCCGAGGGGGCTCTCTTAGGGCCGAAAGGGGCTCTCTTAGGGCCGAAAGGGGCTCTCTTAGGGCCGAAAGGGGCTCTCTTAGGGCCGAAAGGGGCTCTCTGGGGGCCGAAAGGGGCTCTCTGGGGGCCGAAAGGGGCTCTCTGGGGGCCGAAAGGGGCTCTCTGGGGGCCGAAAGGGGCTCTCTGGGGGCCGAAAGGGGCTCTCTGGGGGCCGAAAGGGGCTCTCTTGGGGCCGAAAGGGGCTCTCTTAGGGCCGAAAGGGGCTCTCTTGGGGCTGAAAGGGGCTCTCTTGGGGCCGAGGGAGCTCTCTTAGGGCCGAAAGGGGCTCTCTTAGGGCTGAAAGGGGCTCTCTGGGGGCCGAGGGGGCTCTCTTAGGGCCGAGGGGGCTCTCTTAGGGCCGAGGGGGCTCTCTTAGGGCCGAAAGGGGCTCTCTTAGGGCTGAAAGGGGCTCTCTGGGGGCCGAGGGGGCTCTCTGGGGGCCGAGGGGGCTCTCTTAGGGCCGAGGGGGCTCTCTTAGGGCCGAAAGGGGCTCTCTTAGGGCCGAATGGGGCTCTCTTAGGGCCGAGGGGGCTCTCTTAGGGCCGAAAGGGGCTCTCTTAGGGCCGAATGGGGCTCTCTTAGGGCCGAGGGGGCTCTCTTAGGGCCGAGGGGGCTCTCTTAGGGCCGAAAGGGCTCTCTTAGGGCCGAAAGGGGCTCTCTGGGGGCCAAGGGGCTCTCTCAAGGCTAAAGGGGATCTTTTAGGGCCGCCACCTTTTTGTCTGCCGGCGGCGTGGACGGCTGTAATCGCCCGTTGCGGCGGTCCCCGCCTCTCTGCGCTTTCGCCGGGCGAGGGGACGTCTCTGTCCTCCGAAAAGAATCGCGTCCGAGTCGCCTCTTCGCCTTCCGGACGCGTGCCGGGGCCGGAATTAAGGCTCGGGGTGGTTGGGACGAGCGCTGAACCTCTTTTTTCCACCCGGCAGCCTCGGGGAGCAGTACTACAGGGACGCCATGGAGCAGTGCCACAACTACAACGCCCGGCTCTGCGCCGAGAGGAGCGTCCGCCTCCCTTTCCTCGATTCCCAGACCGGCGTGGCCCAAAGCAACTGCTACATCTGGATGGAGAAACGTCACCGAGGGCCAGGTACGCCGGGAAAACGCCGGGTTGGGGACAAGGAATCGGTGCGTGTCATCGCCTCGGATAATTTAGGGTTGGTTTTTTATGGAAGGTTTAGCCGCCGGGCAGCTTTATTCCTACCCCGCGCGCCGCTGGCGGAAGAAACGCCGTGCTCATCCTCCGGAGGACCCGAGGCTTTCCTTCCCTTCTATCAAACCAGGTAAATCCGTCCCGCCGCCGCTTTCTGCGGGCGTAAAGGGCGCGTTTTTTGGCAATGCCGTGCCCAAATAGCGCCGGATGGTGGTAAACGGCAGCGAGGGGCGGTAAATCCCTTCGCCTGACCCCGCCGCGGCGGGGAAGCTTGCGGACGTGGCTGGGCGAGACGGGATCTCGCCGCGTTCAACGTTCCGCGCTGATTTTTCTCTTTTTCTCCTCGCAGACACGGATCAGACCCTGAAGAAGGAAGGGCTGATCTCTCAGGACGGCAGCAGCCTGGAAGCCCTGTTGAGGACCGACCCGTTGGAGAAACGTGCCCTCCCGGACCCCCGCATCGACGACGACAGCCTGGGCGAGTTCCCCGTCACCAACAGCCGCGCGCGGAAGGTACGGCAGAGAGCCGGGCTGCTGCCCGATGTCGGGAAAGGGAGCGTCGGGGGAAAACACGCCCGTCTCCGTGACGCCGCTCTGATTTTCCACGCTTTCTGCTTTCTCCGCGTCTTTTAGCCGCAGCAGAAGGATTTGGGATGGGTTTTGAGGGGCAGAGGTGATGCTAGCGGCCTCGCGGGGCTACCGGAGAGCGGGAAGCCAGGGTTTGGCTCCCTGCGGCGATGTCTGGCCCCAAAATTGAGGGGAAGGGAGGATCCGGCCCCAGAATTGAGTGAAAGGGAGGTTCTGGCCCCAAAATTCAGGGGAAGGGAGGTTCTGGCCCCAAAATTCAGGGGAAAGGGAGTTTCTGGCCCCAAAATTCAGGGAAAGAGGGATTCTGGCCCCAAAATTGAGGGAAAGGGAGGTTCTGGCCCCAAAATTTAGGGGAAAGGGAGGTTCTGGCCCCAAAATTCAGGGGAAAGGGAGTTTCTGGCCCCAAAATTCAGGGAAAGAGGGATTCTGGCCCCAAAATTGAGGGAAAGGGAGGTTCTGGCCCTAAAATTTGAGGGAAAGGGAGTTTCTGGCCCCAAAATTGAGGGGAATGGAGTTTCTGGCCCCAAAATTGAGGGAAAGGGAAGTTCTGGCCCTAAAATTCAGGGGAAGGCAGATTCTGGCCCCAAAATTCAGGGAAAAGTAGATTCTGGCCCCAAAATTCAGGGAAAAGTAGATTCTGGCCCCAAAATTTGGCGGAAAGGAATTACTGGCCCCAAAGTTTGGGGAAAGGGAGGTTCTGGCCCCAAAATTGAGGGAAAGAGGGATTCTGGCCCCAAAATTGAGGGAAAGAGGGATTCTGGCCCCAAAATTCAGGGGAAAGGGAGGTTCTGGCCCCAAAATTTGGGGAAAGGGAGGTTCTGGCCCCAAAATTGGGGGAAAGGGAGGTTCTGGCCCCAAAATTTGGGGAAAGGGAGGTTCTGGCCCCAAAATTGAGGGAAAGAGGGATTCTGGCCCCAAAACTGAGGGAAAGAGGGATTCTGGCCCCAAAATTCAGGGGAAAGGGAGGTTCTGGCCCCAAAATTGAGGGAAAGAGGGATTCTGGCCCCAAAATTGAGGGAAAGAGGGATTCTGGCCCCAAAACTGAGGGAAAGAGGGATTCTGGCCCCAAAATTGAGGGAAAGGGAGGTTCTGGCCCCAAAATTGAGGGAAAGGGAGGTTCTGGCCCCAAAATTGAGGGAAAGGGAGGTTCTGGCCCCAAAATTCAGGCTTTTATCGTGTCTGAGCACCCAGGTTAAGGCTCCGCGCTGGGTGTCCGCACCCAGGACAGCTTTCATCCCTCGTTGCCCCACGGGCCCGCGCCAAGCAGCCGCGGCGGGGGGCGATCTGCCGGGATTTCGAGGTGCCGCTCCCCGTCCCTGCCCTCTCCTCCCTTCCCCGCCTTCGCTTTTCCCCCGCGAGCCCTATTGCAGCGAGCGCAGGTTTTTCATCTGCTCTGCTGCTGATTTGCCCTCTTCCCCTTGCGGTTGGCTCGTGGGGTGTGTTTAATTCCAGGAAAAAGCTGGTTTTCAACACGTATTTAATGATTTTCTCCGCTGCTGTGTTTACCCCCTCCCTGCAATTAATCCCCCGGCTGGCGCGAAAGGGCTTTACGCAACCGCTAACGAAGCTCGGAGCAGGCAGCCCTGGTTTGATGGAGGAAAAAAGCGAGTGGGGGAGAGAGGAGAGAGCGAATTTGTCTTCAGCAGAAAAAAGGGGCTCGGATCTTCCCCCTTCCCTCCCTCAGCTGGATAATTTGGGTCCAGCAGCCCCTTTTCACCCTGATTTGGCACAAATCAGAAGCTGCTTTAAATATTAAGGCTCAACCAAGGTCTGGAGCTGGATAAAACCTTCGCCGCTCTCCGTCCTTCACCAGACTCGGCCGTGATTTACTGTTAATTGATGTTGGGATTGTAAGAGCTCCCCTTTCCCCCCCGGGAGCTCCCCTTTCCCCCCCGGGAGCTCCCCTTTCCCCCCCCGGGAGCTCCCCTTTCCCCCCCGGGAGCTCCCCTTTCCCCCCCGGGAGCTCCCCTTTCCCCCCTGGGAGCTCCCCTTTCCCCCCTCGCAGCTCCCCTTTCCCCCCTCGCAGCTCCCCTTTCCCCCCTCGCAGCTCCCCTTTCCCCCCCTCGCAGCTCCCCTTTCCCCTCGCAGCTCCCCTTTCCCCCCCGGGAGCTCCCCTTTCCCCCCTGGGAGCTCCCCTTTCCCCCCCTGGGAGCTCCCCTTTCCCCCCCTGGGAGCTCCCCTTTCCCCCCCTCGCAGCTCCCCTTTCCCCCCCTCGCAGCTCCCCTTTCCCCCTCGCAGCTCCCCTTTCCCCCCTCGCAGCTCCCCTTTCCCCCTCGCAGCTCCCCTTTCCCCTCGCAGCTCCCCTTTCCCCTCGCAGCTCCCCTTTCCCCTCGCGCAGCTCCCCTTTCCCCCCGCGCAGCTCCCCTTTCCCCCCCCGGGAGCTCCCCTTTCCCCCCTCGCAGCTCCCCTTTCCCCCCTCGCAGCTCCCCTTTCCCCCCTCGCAGCTCCCCTTTCCCCCCCCCGGGAGCTCCCCTTTCCCCCCCGGGAGCTCCCCTTTCCCCCCCTCGCAGCTCCCCTTTCCCCCCCCGGGAGCTCCCCTTTCCCCCCTCGCAGCTCCCCTTTCCCCCCCGGGAGCTCCCCTTTCCCCCCTCGCAGCTCCCCTTTCCCCCCGGGAGCTCCCCTTTCCCCCTGGGAGCTCCCCTTTCCCCCTGGGAGCTCCCCTTTCCCCCCCCGGGAGCTCCCCTTTCCCCCCCGGGAGCTCCCCTTTCCCCCCTCGCAGCTCCCCTTTCCCCCCTCGCAGCTCCCCTTTCCCCCCCTCGCAGCTCCCCTTTCCCCCCCGGGAGCTCCCCTTTCCCCCCCGGGAGCTCCCCTTTCCCCCCTCGCAGCTCCCTTTCCCCCCTCGCAGCTCCCCTTCCCCCCTGGGAGCTCCCCTTTCCCCCCCTCGCAGCTCCCCTTTCCCCTCGCAGCTCCCCTTTCCCCTTTCTACATCAATAATTTTTCCAAATCTCGTCCCTTTTTGCCTTTTTCCCGATTACTCTTTTTTTTCCAAGCATCTTCACGCCATCTTGGGCCCTTCCGTGACTTTTCAGGGGCGAAAACATCCCAAATCCCTTTTCTCTCCCCCAAAATTTCACATCCTGTCTCTTCCTTCAGTACGACAGGTTTGAAACGGCTTCGGCCGCGCCGACGGTTCTCGCTCCCCAATTTTCCCCCTTTTCCCCTCGCTCCGCCCCGAGTTTTTCCCTGCAATAACCCCTTTCCCTCTTCCCTAGCGGATTCTCGAGCCGGATGACTTCTTGGACGATTTGGACGATGAAGACTACGAAGAAGACACGCCGAAACGGAGGGGGAAGGGGAAAGCCAAGGTGAGAGCAGCCGGATGCGTCCGGCCGGATCCCGGCCTTGTTTTGGTGACGATTCCTGGCAAATCTGAGACGTCGCCGCTCATCCTCGCTGTCCAACAGCCGTTTCGGGCTGTACCCACTACGTGGCAGCGTCGGATCGCGTTTTTCTCCGCCGGCGTTGTCCTCCCGCTCACCCAGGAACCTTTGGGGCCGCGATTTTGCCTAAACCTTAATTTTTTCCCCTTTTTTTTCCCAGGGGAAAGGGGTCGGAGGGGCTCGCAAGAAGCTGGACGCAGCTATATTGGAAGACCGGGATAAACCCTACGCTTGCGACAGTGAGTACTAAAAACCTCTCCTCCTCGCTTCGGGCCCGGGAAACGGAGCCGGGCTGCGTTGGTTTTCGGGTTATCCGTCGGGATTTGGGGTTTAAACCTCCGAAGGTAGATTTACGCAGCCGGGGGAGGGTGGTTTGGAACCCCCTCGGATTCTCGGCCCTCCTCCGACGCTCGAAGACGGCTGGAGTTTTCCCACCGGGAACGCTGTCCCCGAGCGCCTAAAAACGAGGATAAAACTCTCCCGATGGCGCAAGCGCTGAAAACACCCCCCCCTCCATTTTCCCAACCGGCTTTCCAGTTGGAAACCAGTCCGTCAGACCGGTTTCGAAGCCGGCCGCGATCCCCCCCCCCCCCCCGCCCTTTGCGCTCTCGTGCCTCGTTAAAGCCGCTTAACGACGTTTGTAGCCGCGATAACGCGACACCGCGCGCTGATCCCGCTCTGCCTAAATCCTCCTCAGCTCCGGGGGCAGGGGGTCGGTTTCCGAGGCCGTAACTCCCTGGCCCGCTCCTCTGCGAGCCCAGGGTTGCCGATGCTTCCTCCTCAAGCTGCGGAAGCGTGCGGACGACAAAAAAAAAAAGCGATTTAACAGGGCAAACGGAGCAAAAAAAAGGGCAAGCGAGGCTTTGAAATGACTTTTCTCTCTTCTTCCTCCTGTCCTGCAAGCGCTGCCACCAGCTTCTCCCCCCCAAACCCCCAAACCCCGCGTAGTTGTGTTTTTTCCTCCCCTTTTCCCCCTCGTTTTACGAGTCCGTCTGTCGCTTGGTGCGTGTGCGTGGCCTGGTGCGTGCGTGTTTTCTCACGACTCTCTTTCTGTGTTTCAGATAGTTACAAACAAAAGCATACCTTGAAACCTCCCGATCGAGGTAGTCCACTCTCTGTCTGCTTTTTTTTATTTCCTTCCTACCTTTCTTCTCCTCAAACGTTAGGTTTTTAGGCACCAAACCTCGCTGGAGCCGACGGGGAGGGGTGGGACGCACGGGGGGGGTAGGGAGGGCGAAGCCAAAGGCCGCCGAGCGACGTCAAAGCCGGCCTCCCCGCCGGCAACGGGATTCGGCGGCTCCTCTCCGAGCTCTGGTCCTTTTCCAGGATCAGGCGGTCGTGCGTGCCGGCGGAGCGGCCTCCGGAGAGGGAAAACAAAGATTAATCCCCCCCCCCGCGGCGGCGGGGATGGGAAAAAACCCACGGCGTTTCCACCGAACCCCTTCCCTCGCTCCCCAATCCCGCGACGTGCCCCCTTTTAACCCCCGCCGCTGCTTCTTTTGCGCAAAAAACCCCACTTTTTCGCTTTAAAATAAGGCCCGAAACGGGTCGGCTGCAAGCGCGGGTCGGCGGCGGGCTGCGGATAAACCCCCGCGCCGAGATCGGCTGCGCGGCGGCTCCTCTTCCTCGCCGTTTGGGAGGAGGAAACGCGATTCGTGTTTAGATACCGGCCTGCCTGGGGGGGTTTTTTTGGGGGAAAAAAGGTAAATTTTAAACCCTGCGGGAGGTGGGGAAAGAAAGCGCCGCCCGCCAGCTCCGCGTGGCCGCTCACGGGGCCGACCCCATCCTGCCCTCGGCTCCGGAAAGCCGGAATTCGATGTAATAAGGTTGTAATTATCGTCACAGCTGCTTTTCAGGCTGCTTTTTTCCCCCCCCCCCCGCCTTCCTTAGGCTCGCGCCGCTTTGCCGAGCCGCTCCGGCCCTGCCGATGCCGAGCGTTCGGCATCTCTGCGGCTTTTATCGGGAACGGAACTCCAAAAACCCTGGTTGTGGTGAGCAGGCCGAGCTCGGCCGCTTTCCCTCCCTGGTTTTGGAGCGAGTCGATGGGATACGAGCCCTGGGGGGGGGTTTTCCAGGCTTCAAGCGGATCCGGAAAGGTCCGGGATGTTACGGAAAAGCTCCAGGCTGAGGAAAACTCCCCCCAAAGCGACTTTTCCCCCCATTTGCCTGGATGCCGTGAAAAGATGCGGGGAAAACGCGTTGCTAAATCCCTCCCCCGAGCCCCGTAAATCCCCCTCTGGCTCTTTTGGGGGGATTTCGCCCCGATCCCGGTCCTCGTGCCGGCTTCGCGCTCGTCCTGTGTGGGGCTGGAAGGGGGTTTTGGGGTGTCCTGGAGCCTCGCGCCTGAAAAGCTGCCAAAAAAACCCCCCGGAAAACCGGTGACGGGGGCGGAAAGCGGGAAACCCAACGGCGTTGGGGGCGGCGGGTGATTTCACCCCGCGCTCGGTCGGGTTTGGTGGGAGCCGAGCCGAGATTTGCCGGTGGCGGCTGCCGTTTCCCTCCCAAAAAATGGCGTTTCCCCTTCGCGTACGTTGAAGACGGCCTCGATTTTTGTACCCGGCTGGCGCAGGCGCTGCTTTTTGGGTAGGAAATCCCCCGCCCTGCGTCTTTCCGACCGCGTTTTGCCGCTGGGATTGATCCCCGCGTGGTTTTACTCCTTCCCCGAGGGCCGTAAAGCTGCGCTTAACGAGCCACCATCGTTATCCGGCCGCGGCGGGTATCCATCGCCCACCAAAGCGGCGCAAAGGGAGCCGCGCTCCGGATCCGATCCGGAGGATCCAGCCCTAAATTCCTTCGTTAAAAGTATTTCTGGGTGGTTTTAATAAATTCCAGGTGATTTTGGGGCAGAAGGGGAGCAGCTGTCTGTGCTCAAAGCCCGGAGACGGGGTCGGGGGATGCCGGATGATTTGGGATTCGGGTTTTTTCTCGCTCCTCGCCCCGGCGAGCTCAGACTTTTCCCGTTTCTATCCGTAGTCTGCGGGAAGCGATACAAGAATCGGCCGGGATTGAGCTACCACTACGCTCACTCCCACCTGGCCGAGGAAGAAGGCGACGACAAGGACGATTCGCAACCCCCGACTCCCGTCTCGCAGCGATCGGAGGAGCAAAAATGTAAGAAAAACACCTCCCTTCCGCCAAAAAAACCGTTGTCAAAGCCGGGAAACCACCCGGGCCAGGGCTGGGAGCGAGCGGCTTCCCTCCTCCGATGCTTTCGAGCACGGAAAGGCCGCTCGGAGCGTTGGGATTTGCGCCGCGGAAGCGTTTTCTCCTGGTCCGGCGCGGAAAGCCGTCGTCCCCGCGGCTAATCCGTCTCTCCCGCTTTGCTTTTCCAGCCAAGAAAGGACCCGACGGTTTAGCTTTGCCCAACAACTACTGCGATTTCTGCCTGGGAGACTCCAAAATCAACAAGAAGACGGGACAACCGGAGGAGTTGGTCTCGTGCTCGGACTGCGGGCGATCAGGTAAAGGGGGGAAAACGTCCTCCCCGCCGCCGGCGTCGCCGAACCGTCTTCCCCTGCCGGGAAAAGCCGAGGATTTGGGTTGGAGCTGGGGAGAAAATGAGGTTTTTTCCGCTCTTCCCCAGCCCCGCGGTTGCGGGGGCTGCCTGCCTCCCCTCCCCTGCCTTCACTTTTCTCCTGCCTGCTCCGCAGGGCACCCCTCCTGCCTGCAGTTCACCCCGGTGATGATGGCGGCCGTCAAGACGTACCGCTGGCAGTGCATCGAGTGCAAGTGCTGCAATATCTGCGGCACCTCCGAGAACGATGTGAGTGCCCCCAACATGGCGGGAGTAGCCCCCAACATGGTGGGAGTAGCCCCCAGAACGGCAGGAGTGCCCCCAAAATAGCAGGAGTAGCCCCCGAAAATGGCGGCAGTAGCCCCCAGAATGGCAGGAGTGCCCCTGAAATGGCGGGACTGGCCCCAAAATGGCGGGAGTAGCCCCCAGAACGGCAGGAGTGCCCCCAAAATGGCGGCAGTAGCCCCCAGAACGGCAGGAATGCCCCCCAAAATGGCGGGAGTGGCCCCCAGAATGACAGGAATGCCCCCAAAATGGCGGGAGTAGCCCCAGAATGGTGGGAGTAGCCCCAGAATGGTGGGAGTAGCCCCCCAAAATGGCGGCAGTAGCCCCCAGAACGGCGGGAGTGCCCCTGAAATGGCGGGAGTGCCCCCCAGAATGACGGGAGTGCCCCCAAAATGGCGGGAATGCCCCCAAAATGGCAGCAGTAGCCCCCCAAAATGGCGGGAGCGCCCCCAAAATGGTGGGAGTACCCCACAAAACAATGAGAGTAGCCCCAGAATGGCGGGAGTGCCCCCCAAAATGGCGGGAGTAGCCCCCAGAATGATGGGAGCACACCCAAAATGGCGGGAGTGCCCCTCAGAATGACAGGAATGCCCCCAAAATGGTGGGAGTACCTCACAAAACCATGGGAGTACCCCCAGAATGGCGGGAGTGCCCCCCAAAATGGCGGGAGTAGCCCCCAAAATGGCGGGACTGCCCCCAGAATGATGAGAGTACCCCCAAAATGGCGGGAGTAGCCCCCCAAAATGGCGGGAGCACCCCCCAGAATGACAGGAATGCCCCCAAAATGGTGGGAGTACCCCACAAAACCATGGGAGTAGCCCCAGAACGGCAGGAGTAGCCCCCCAAAATGGCGGGAGCACCCCCAAAATGGCGGCAGCACCCCCAAAATGGCGGCAGCACCCCCCAAAATGGCGGGAGCGCCCCCCAAAATGGCAGCAGCACCCCCCAAAATGGCGGGAGTGCCCCCCAAAATGGTGGGAGTGCCCCCCAAAATGGCGGAAGTTCCCCCCAGAAGCTTTTTGGGGCGAAATCTTGGTGTTTTCATAGTCCCTGGGACGCAGCAGAGGCTTTTTGGGGGAAATCTTGGTGTTTTCGTAGTCATAGGACGCGGCAGAGGCTTTTTGGGGTGAAATCTTGGTATTTTTGTAGTCGTAGGACGCGGCAGAGGCTTTTTGGGGGGAAATCTTTGGGTTTTAATAGTCTGTAGGACACAGAAGCGTCTTTTGGGGAGAAATCTTTGGGGTTTTAATGGTTGACAGAACACAGGAGAGGCTTTTTTGGGGGAAATCTTTGGGTTTTCATTGTCTGTAGGACACGGGAGAGCCTTTTTGGGGGAAATCTTTGGGCTTTTATAGTCCGTAGGAGACGGGAGAGTCTTTTTTGGGTGAAATTTTTAGGCTTTAATAGCTCGTAGGACATGGGAGAGTCTTTTTTGGGGGAAATCTTTGTGCTTTGATAGTCCGCAGGACACGGCAAAATCTTTTTTTGAGGGAAAAGATTGTGCTTTTGGTCATCGGAGGAGACGGCGATGTCTCTGGTGGCTCCGGCAGAGGCCAGAGAGGGACCCTCGTCCCCTCCACCTTGTCCTTACGCCGCGGCCGGGTTGAATCATCCAAATTTTCCCCCTTTTCCCCCCCCCTCGGCTTAGGACCAGCTGCTCTTCTGCGACGACTGCGACCGCGGCTACCACATGTACTGTCTCACCCCCCCCATGTCGGAGCCGCCCGAAGGTGAGTGGAAACGGGGCAGAAACGGGGCAAAACAAGCAAAATTCAGCCCGGGATATTTCTCAGCCGCGCGGATCCGCTTCTGCCCGGGGTTTTTTGGGGGGGCAATCGCGGATCTGGCGTGCCGCGATCGAAAATGACGGGGTCCGTCGTTCCGGCTGTTCCCCAATTATCCCTTCTCTGCTCCGCCGGAGAAGCGGAAAAGCCTTTTTCCACCCCAAAATCCATCGCCGACTTCCCTTGCGCCGCAAAACGTCTCCATATTGGCCGGTAAAGCCGAGAGCGAGCGCTCTTCTTCCTCCCGCCTTCGCCTCGTGGCGTCGAAGCAAAAAAAAAACCCCAAAAAACCAGCGTTCCCAACAAAAAAAACCAACCCCAAAATCTCCGTGACGCCTCACCGCTGGTTAATTAGCCCGGCGGTTAATTATCAACCCCGCTCCTGGCCGCCTCCGCTTGAAGGTTAACGAGGAGGAGGAAGGCCTGCGGGGTCACAACCCCACGAACAGCCCCGTAAACCACCCTTCTCGACCTCTAATTAAGAAGCCGTGACCCTTAACGAAGCCCTAACGAGGGCGAAAGCAGGCCGCCCACCTCTCTCTCTCTCCGCAGGGAGCTGGAGCTGCCATTTGTGTCTGGATCTGCTGAAGGAAAAAGCCTCCATCTACCAGAACCAGAACAACTCCTGATCCCGCTCCGCCGACGGGACGGGCTCCCGGTGCCCTCGTTCCACGCGGTTTTTTCCCCTTTTTTCGGTCTTTTTTTCTTTTATTTCCCTATTTTTTTTAAACTTTCCCCGTGTTTTTTGGTTGATTTGGGGTTTTTTTTTGGTTTTTTATCGCTCGGGGAGGGGGTATCCACGTTTATTTTATTCATTTTTGCCGCAGCGTCCCCAGGGAGGGGACACGGATGGGGCAGGGCTGCCCTTCCCATCGCCATTTCCCGGCTTTTCCACCCAAAACGAGGCGCCCAAATCCACCCCGGCAACGCGGCGTGCCAAAAAACTCGCTTTTTCCCTCCTTTTCTCGGGGAAATTCAGACCCTTGCGCCAGCCGGGGTCGCGGTTTTGGGGCTTTTTGTTAATGTTTTGATTTTTTGGGGGTGAGATTATTTTTTCCCGCTTTTATTTCCTTGTTTTCTCCCCGTTTTTTTTCTCTCCCGCCTCGGAGGATGCTCCCCGCAGCCCGGCCGCTCCCCCCCTGCCCAGACGAGGCCTTACACCCCGACGTCCTCCTCCGGCCGGCACGAAACGGGGCAAAATCCCTCCATTTTGGGGTTTCCCCTTGCTCCCACCCCGTCACGGTCGCACAGGGTTTGTTTTGGGGTTTGGGGGGTGGGAAAAAAGCCGCTTTCACCCCCAAAACGCCGCTGACGGGGAGAGGCGGGAGACGCCGCTGTCTGGGGACACCCCGATATCCCCGTCTGCTCCCCTCCCCCGCCCCCCCAGGGTCCCGTTGACTGAATGTGCCTGTTTTTTCTAAAAATCAACTTAAAAAAACCTACCTCCGAACCCCCCCTCCCTGCCACCGCACCCCGAATTTCACCTCCCCGAACCCCCCGAAAGAGAGGAGCCAACCGGGACGGCGGCAGAGCAGCCCCGAAACCGGCCCCATGAGCAAAAAAAATGGCCTAAAAATGACCGAAATAGCCCCAAAATTGACCAAAATAGCCCCAAATTAACCAAAATATTTCCAAAATTGACTGAAATAGCCCCCAAATTGACTGAATTAGCCCCAAAATGACCAAAATAGACCTCAAATTGACCAAAATAGCCCCTAAAATGACAGGAATAGCCCAAAAGTTGACTCAATTAGCCCCAAATTAACCAAAATATTTCCAAAATTGACTGAATTAGCCCCAAAATTGACTGAATTAGCCCCAAAATTGACCGAAATAGCTCCCAAATTGACTGAAATGGCCCAAATATGGACTGAAATGGCCCCAAAAATGACCAAAATAGCCTCCAAATTGACCAAAATAGCCCCAAATTGGCCAAAATAACCCTCAATTGACTGAATTAGCCCCAAATTGACCCAAATGGCCCTCAAATTAACCGAGATGGCCCCCAACTTGGCCAAAATAACCCCAAAATTGGCCAAAATAACCCTCAAATTGACTGAATTAGCCCCAAATTGACCCAAATGGCCCTCAAATTAACCGAGATGGCCCCCAAATTGGCCAAAATAACCCCAAAATTGGCCAAAATAACCCCAAAATTGACCGAAATGGCCCCCAAATTGACCGAAATGGCCCCCAAAATTGACCGAAATAACTCCAAAATTGACCGAAATAACTCCAAAATTGACCGAAATGGCCCCAAATTGACCGAAATGGCCCCAAATTGACCGAAATGGCCCCAAAATTGACCGAAATGGCCCCCAAAATTGACCGAAATGACCCCAAAATTGACCGAAATGGCCCCAAAATTGACCGAAATAGCCCAAAATTGACCGAAATGGCCCAAAATTGACCGAAATGGCCCAAAATTGACCGAAATAGCCCCCATATTGAACAAAATAGCCCCTAAAATGACCGAAATGGCCCAAAATTGACTGAAATAGCCCAAAATTGACCAAAATGGCCAAAAATTGACTGAAATAGCCCCAAAATTGACCGAAATGGCCAAAAATTGACTGAAATAGCCCAAAATTGACCAAAATCCTTCAAACCCCACCAAAAAACGCGAGCCAGGAGCGGCGCCGCAGCGGCCTCGCCCCGCTGGTTTCTCTCCTCCCCTTCCTCGATTCAGGTGGAAACGAAAGCGTTTTGGTTAAAAGTGGGCGAGTTTCCCCCGTTTTCGCGCCCTGACGGGGGCGGGGCGGCGAAATGTCCCAAAACGGGGGGGTTTGACCCCGATTTCCCCTCGGCAAAGCTTCGCGGTTGCGTCTTCTCCGGGAAACGGAAACCAAGCGACACCAAAACGGCTTCTTTTCGTAATAAAACCGGCGAAAACCGCAGCGGTGTGGGAGCGAGGGCGTTTTGGGGCGAAAAGGGGGGGTTTGGGGACGGGGGAGGGGGCTGGCTTTGGGGTGAAAAACGGCCATTTAGGTGCTGGGATGTGGCTTCTCCGAGGGCTGATACTGGGGTTGTGCCGCCCTGGTTTTGGGGTAAATAAACCCAATTTAGGTGCTGGGATTTGGCTTCTCGGAGGGCTGATACTGGGGTTGTGCCGCCCTGTTTTTGGGGTGAAAAACAGCAATTTAGGTATTTTGATGTGGCTTCTCGGAGGGCTGATACTGGGGTTGTGCCGCCCTGTTTTTGGGGTAAATAAACCCAATTTAGGTGCTGGGATTTGGCTTCTCGGAGGGCTGATGCTGGGGTTGTGCCGCCCTGTTTTTGGGGTAAATAAACCCAATTTAGGTACTTTGATGTGGCTTCTCGGAGGGCTGATACTGGGGTTGTGCCACCCTGTTTTTGGGGTAAATAAACCCAGTTTAGGTGCTGGGATGTGGCTTCTCGGAGGGCTGATACTGGGGTTGTGCTGCCCTATTTTTTGGGGTAAATAAACCCAATTTAGGTGCTGGGATTTGGCTTCTCGGAGGGCTGATACTGGGGTTGTGCCGCCCTGTTTTTTGGGGTAAAATCTGCCCCGTTCGGGACTTTTGCCACCCGCTGGCCCCGTCTTGCTGTGAGAATTAATCCCTTTGCGGATTTATTTTGCAGCTAAATCACCCGAATTCAGGCAAAAGCCGGCGCTCGAGAGCCAGGATCCAGGCGTCCGGGTAAAACATCGGGGGATGACTCCTCGTTAGCAGCCTTTGGGGGGGTCAGGGTGGGGGTCCCCGAACGCCGGGGTTCCCTGGGGGTTGCGGGGACCCCCGGGAGGGCAGCGGTCGATATCGAAGCCCGATGTCGCGATGAGGTTTTATTGGGATTAAATAAATAATCCTGGGGGGGGGGAGGGTATCGGCGGGGGGTGGCGGGGGTCCTGTCCCCCGCCCCCGTTGGCCCAGGGGGACGCGGGGGTCCCCGGCGCCCGTCCTCTCCCCCTCAGACGCCGTCCTTGGTCGTGGTGGTGCTCAGGGGGATGGTGACCTCCTCCTCCTCCTCCTCCTTGAGGTGACCCCCTCTGGGGCCGCGCCGGGGGAAGGGAAGCCCCAAAACCTTCAACCTTTCTCCCCCAGAACCTTCGTCCCTTCTCACCCCAAAACCTTTGTCCTCACCCCAAAACCTTCAACCTTTCTCCCCCAAAACCTTCAGCCCTTCCCAACCCCAAAACCTTCGTCCCTTCCCACCCCAAAACCTTTGGTTCTCACCCCAAAACCTTCATCCCTCACCCCAAAACCTTTGGTTCTTCTCACCCCAAAACCTTTGGTTCTTCTCACCCCAAAACCTTCATCCCTTCTCACCCCAAAACCTTTGTCCTCACCCCAAAACCTTCAACCTTTCTCCCCCAAAACCTTCAACCTTTCTCACCCCAAAACCTTCATCCCCTCTCACCCCAAAAGCTTTGGTTCTTCTCACCCCAAAACCTTTGTCCCTTCTCACCCCAAAACCTTCATCCCCTCTCACCCCAAAACCTTTGGTTCTTCTCACCCCAAAACCTTTGTCCTTCTCACCCCAAAACCTTTGGTTCTTCTCACCCCAAAACCTTTGTCCTTCTCAACCCCAAAACCTTTGTCCTTCTCAACCCCAAAACCTTTGTCCTTCTCACCCCAAAACCTTTGTCCTTCTCAACCCCAAAACCTTTGTCCTTCTCACCCCAAAACCTTTGTCCTTCTCAACCCCAAAACCTTTGGTTCTCACCCCAAAACCTTTGGTTCTTCTCACCCCAAAACCTTTGTCCTTCTCAACCCCAAAACCTTTGTCCTTCTCACCCCAAAACCTTTGTCCTTCTCAACCCCAAAACCTTTGGTTCTTCTCACCCCAAAACCTTTGGTTCTTCTCACCCCAAAACCTTTGTCCTTCTCACCCCAAAACCTTTGTCCCTTCTCACCCCAAAACCTTTGGTTCTCACCCCAAAATCTTTGGCTCTTCTCACCCCAAAACCTTTGTCCTTCTCACTTCAAAACTTTCAACCCTCTTCACCCCAAAACCTTCATCCCCTCTCACCCCAAAAGCTTTGGTTCTTCTCACCCCAAAACCTTTGTCCTCACCCCAAAACCTTTGTCCTTCTCAACCCCAAAACCTTTGTTCTCACCCCAAAACCTTCAACCCTTCTCAAAACCTTTGTCGTCCTCACCCCAAAACTTTCAACCCTTTTCACCCCAAAACCTTTGTCCTTCTCACCCCAAAACCTTTGTCCTTCTCACCCCAAAACCTTTGTCCTTCTCACCCCAAAACTTTCAACCCTTTTCACCCCAAAACCTTTGCCTCTTCTTACCCCAAACCCCTCACCCACCCCTCACCCCTGGGTCCTCCCCACCCCAACACCTTCTGGGTTCCTCCCAGAAAGGAATCGCCCTGGTGTGGGCGTTTCCCCCCAAGGATCGGGGAGCAGAAGGGGATCCGGTGGGGCCGAGGGCCCTGGGCGTGGCCGAGGCCACCTCCCGGGGCACCCCCTCACCGTCTCTCGACGTCCTTGACGGTCTCGGGCAGGGGCGCGTTGCGCGTCTCGGGCAGGAAGCAGGTGGCGATGGCCGAGATGATGGGGGCGGCCCCGTAGATGACGAGGGGCAGCACCGGGGTGACGTCAGCTGCCATGCGCACCAGCGGGGCCACCATGCTGCCCACGCGGGCCATGGTGCCCCCCAGGCCCATCCCCGTCTGCCTGTGTCGGGGGGGGAGAGCGGGTGGGTGGGCGGACGGAGGGAGGGATGGACGGAGGGGTTGACGGATGGAGAGGTGGTTGGGTGGATGGAGAGGTGGATGGATGGATGGACAGAGGGGTGGTGGGATGGATGGAGAGGTGGTGGGATGGATGGAGAGGTGGTTGGGTGGATGGAGAGGTGGATGGATGGATGGACAGAGGGGTGGTGGGATGGATGGAGAGGTGGATGAATGGATGGAGGGGTGGTGGGATGGATGGAGGGGTGGTTGGGTGGATGGAGAGGTGGATGGGTGGACGGAGAGGTGGTTGGATGGACGGAGAGGTGGTTGGACGGAGAGGTGGTTGGACGGAGAGGTGGTTGGATGGAGAGGTGGTTGGATGGAGAGGTGGTTGGGTGGATGGAGGGGTGGTGGGATGGATGGAGGGGTGGATGGATGGATGGACAGAGGGGTGGTGGGATGGACAGAGGGGTGGTGGGATGGATGGAGAGGTGGTGGGATGGATGGAGAGGTGGTGGGATGGATGGAGAGGTGGATGGATGGAGAGGTGGATGGGTGGAGAGGTGGATGGGTGGATGGAGGGGTGGATGGACGGAGAGGTGGATGGACGGAGAGGTGGATGGACGGAGAGGTGGTTGGGTGGATGGAGAGGTGGATGGGTGGATGGAGAGGTGGATGGGTGGATGGAGAGGTGGTTGGATGGATGGAGAGGTGGTTGGGTGGATGGAGAGGTGGATGGGTGGATGGACAGAGGGGTGGTTGGATGGACAGAGGGGTGGTTGGATGGATGGAGAGGTGGTTGGATGGATGGAGAGGTGGTTGGATGGATGGAGAGGTGGATGGATGGAGAGGTGGATGGATGGAGAGGTGGATGGGTGGAGAGGTGGATGGGTGGATGGATGGGTGGATGGAGGGGTGGATGGACGGAGAGGTGGATGGACGGAGAGGTGGATGGACGGAGAGGTGGTTGGACGGAGAGGTGGTTGGGTGGATGGAAAGGTGGTTGGATGGATGGAGAGGTGGTTGGATGGATGGATGGAAAGGTGGTTGGATGGACGGAGGGGTGGTTGGGTGGACGGAGAGGTGGCTGGATGGACGGAGGGGTGGATGGTTGGACGGAGGGGTGGTGGGATGGACGGAGGGGTTGACGGATGGAGAGATGGTTGGGTGGATGGAGAGGTGGAGGGATGGAGGACTTGAGGGATGATGGCTGGAGAGGTGGTTGGCTGCAGGGGTTGATGATGGCTGCAGGGGTTGATGATGGCTGCAGGGGTTGATGATGGCTGGAGGGGTTGATGATGGCTGGAGCGGTGGTTGGGTGGAGGGGTTGATGATGGCTGGAGGGGTTGATGATGGCTGGAGCGGTGGTTGGGTGGAGGGGTTGATGATGGCTGGAGCGGTGGTTGGGTGGAGGGGTTGATGATGGCTGGAGCGGTGGTTGGGTGGAGGGGTTGATGATGGCTGGAGGGGTTGATGATGGCTGGAGCGGTGGTTGGGTGGAGGGGTTGATGATGGCTGGAGCGGTGGTTGGGTGGAGGGGTTGAT
This sequence comes from Theristicus caerulescens, assembly GCA_020745775.1. Taxonomy (NCBI): domain Eukaryota; kingdom Metazoa; phylum Chordata; class Aves; order Pelecaniformes; family Threskiornithidae; genus Theristicus; species Theristicus caerulescens. Next base: position 44,308 of record JAJGSR010000073.1, read on the forward strand.
GATGGCTGGAGGGGTTGATGATGGCTGGAGCGGTGGTTGGGTGGAGGGGTTGATGGCTGGAGGGGTTGATGATGGCTGGAGCGGTGGTTGGGTGGAGGGGTTGATGATGGCTGGAGGGGTTGATGATGGCTGGAGGGGTTGATGATGGCTGGAGCGGTGGTTGGGTGGAGGGGTTGATGATGGCTGGAGGGGTTGATGATGGCTGGAGCGGTGGTTGGGTGGAGGGGTTGATGATGGCTGGAGGGGTTGATGATGGCTGGAGCGGTGGTTGGGTGGAGGGGTTGATGATGGCTGGAGGGGTTGATGATGGCTGGAGCGGTGGTTGGGCGGCTGGAGGGGCCGAGGGATGGAGGGGGCGATGGTGGACGGACGCGGTGGGTGGGTGGGTGATGCACGGAACGGTGTTGGCACGGACAGCTGAGCGGTTGGGTGGGTGGATGGGCTGGCCAATGGGTGGGGGACGGCTCGGTAGGTGGGTTGGCAGACGGATGAGCGGATGGACGGACAGACGGAGGGCGGGCTGCGGCGCCAGCAGCCCCCGCGGGTGACGGCCACCCACCTGATGACGGTGGGGAAGAGCTCTCCCGAGAAGATGTAGGCGCAGTTGAAGGAGGCGGCCAGGGAGCCCTTCCCGATCACCGCCAAGGCCATGCGCAGCGTCTGCAGCCCTGGGGGCGGGGGCGGGAGGTCTCGCACCTCCAGCCCCAAGGGCTCCTCAGCGACCCACCCAAGGTCCTCCTGCCCCCACCCACCCTCCCACCCGCTGGCCCTCCATCCCTCCGGCTTTCCAGCCCCGCTCCCTCAACTGCTCGCTCTACCCTTCTGCCTCTTCTTCCTCCGTCCCCTCGTCCTCCATCCCTCCGTCCCCTCGTCCTCCATCCCTCCGTCCCCTTGTCCTCCATCCCTCCGTCCCCTCGTCCTCCATCCCTCTGTCCCCTTGTCCTCCATCCCCTCGTCCTCCATCCCTCCGTCCCCTCGTCCTCCATCCCTCCGTCCCCTTGTCCTCCATCTCCTCGTCCTCCATCCCTCCGTCCCCTCGTCCTCCATCCCTCCATCCCCTCGTCCTCCATCCCCTTGTCCCCCATCCCTCCATCCCCTCGTCCTCCATCCCTCCATCCCCTCGTCCTCCATCCCCTCGTCCTCCATCCCCTCGTCCTCCATCCCTCCGTCCCCTCGTCCTCCATCCCTCTGTCCCCTTGTCCTCCATCCCCTCGTCCTCCATCCCTCCGTCCCCTCGTCCTCCATCCCCTCGTCCTCCATCCCTCCGTCCCCTCATCCTCCATCCCCTCGTCCTCCGTCCCCTCGTCCTCCGTCCCCTCGTCCTCCATCCTTCCGTCCCCTCGTCCTCCATCCCTCCGTCCCCTCATCCTCCATCTCCTCGTCCTCCATCCCTCTGTCCCCTTGTCCCCCATCCCCTTGTCCCCCACCCCATTGTCCTCCATCCCCTCCATCCCCTCATCCTCCATCCCTCCATCCCCTCGCCCTCCATCCCATTGTCCTCCATGTCCTCCACCCCGTTGTCCTCCATCTGTCCGTCCTCCACCCCATTGTCCTCCATCCCCTCCACCCCGTTGTCCTCCATCTTCCACCCCGTTGTCCTCCATCCCCTCCACCCCATTGTCCTCCATCCTCCGTCCCCTTGTCCTCCATCCCCTTGTCCTCCATCCCCTCCATCCCATTGTCTTCCATCCTCCATCCCATTGTCCTCCATGTCCTCCACCCTCCACCCCATTGTCCTCCATCTGCCCATCCTCCACCCCATTGTCCTCCATGTCCTCCACCCCATTATCCTCCATCCTCTGTCCCCTTGTCCTCCATCCCCTCCATCCCATTGTCTTCCATCCTCCATCCCATTGTCCTCCATGTCCTCCACCCTCCACCCCATTGTCCTCCATCCCCTCCACCCTGTTATCCTCCATCCTCCGTCCCCTTGTCCTCCGTCCCCTTGTCCTCCATCCCCTCCACCCCTTTGTCCTCCATCCTCCACCCCATTGTCCTCCATCTGTCCATCCTCCATCCCTCTGTCCCCTTGTCCTCCATCCTCCACCCCGTTGTCCTTCATCTTCCACCCCATTGTCCTCCATCCCCTCCACCCCGTTGTCCTCCATCCTCTGTCCCCTTGTCCTCTGTCCCCTTGTCCTCCATCCTCCACCCCGTTGTCCTCCATCCTCCATGTCCTCCACCCCATTGTCCTCCATCTGTCCATCCTCCATCCCTCTGTCCCCTTGTCCTCCATCCTCCATCCCATTGTCCTCCACCCCGTTGTCCTCCATCCTCCACCCCATTGTCCTCCATCCATCCATCCTCCATCCCATTGTCCTCTGTCTGTCCATCCATCCATCCCTCCAGCCCATTGTCCTCCATCCGTCCATCCTCCATCCCATTGTCCTCCATCTGTCCATCCATCCATCCCTCCACCCCATTGTCCTCCACCCCATTGTCCTCCATCCATCCATCCTCCACCCCATTGTCCTCTGTCCGTCCATCCATCCATCCTCCACCCCATCGTCCTCCACCCCCCCCGCCGCCCACCCGTCGGCACAACAATGTTGGCGAGGATGCAGATGCCGGCGAGCGCCAAGGAGCCGCCCTGGGCCACCCTCCGGCCCACGCAGCTGATGGCCAGCACCGAGGCCAGCTTGGCCGGGATGTCCACGGCCCCGAAGACCAGCTGGCTCAGGTAGATGTCCACCCCGAAGCCCTGCAGATCCATGGCCAGCCCGTAGTAGGCGAAGCTGGTGGAGAACCTGGCCCCAAAAACCCAATGTTTCAACGCAAAACCCAAGTGGGCCCCAAAAAGGTGGGGGTTGGCCTCAAAAACGTGGTTTTGACCCTCAAAAGGTGGGGTTTGGCCTCCAAAAGGTGGGGGTTGGCCTCCAAAAGGTGGGGGTTGGCCTCAAAAACGTGGTTTTGACCCTCAAAAGGTGGGGTTTGGCCTCCAAAAAGGTGGGGGTTGGCCCCAAAAAGGTGGTTTTGACCCTCAAAAGGTGGGGTTTGGCCTCCAAAAGGTGGGGGTTGGCCCCAAAAAGGTGGTTTTGACCCTCAAAAGGTGGGGGTTGGCCTCCAAAAAGGTGGGGGTTGGCCTCCAAAAGGTGGGGGTTGGCCTCCAAAAAGGTGGGGGTTGGCCCCAAAAAGGTGGGTTTGACCCTCAAAAGGTGGTTTTGACCCTCAAAAGGTGGGGTTTGGCCTCCAAAAGGTGGGGGTTGGCCCCAAAAAGTTGGTTTTGGCTGCAAAAAGGTGGGGGTTGACCCCCAAAAGATGGGGTTTGACCTCCAAAAGGCATTTTTTGACCCCAAAAAGGTGGGGTTTGGCCCCAAAAAGGTGCTTTTTGACCCCCCAAATGTGTGTTTTGACCACCAAAAGGTGGGGTTTGGCCCCAAAAAGGTGGGGTTTGGCCCCCAAAAGGTGTAAAGGTGGTTTTTGACCCCAAAATAGTGGGTTTTGACCCCAGAAAGGTGGGGTTTGATCCCCAAAAGATGGGGTTTGGCCTCCAAAAGGTAGGGTTTTGACCCCCAAAAGGTGGGGTTTAGCCAAAAAAATGTAGGTTTTGGCCCCCCAAAGGTGGATTTTGGCCCCCAAAGGTGGGGTTCGGCTCCCAACGGTGGATTTTGGCTCCAAAAAGGTGGAGTTTGGCTCCCAAAAGGTGGATTTTGACCCCCCCAAAGGTGGATTTTGGCTCCCAAAGGTGGATTTTGGCCCCCAAAAGTGGATTTTGACCCCAAAAAGGTGTTTTTTGACTCCCAAAGGTGGATTTTGGCCCCCAAAGGTGGGTTTTGGCTCCAAAAAGGTGGATTTTGACCCCAAATAGGTGGATTTTGACCCAAAAAAGGTGTGTTTTGGCCCCCAAGGTGGATTTTGGCCCCAAAAAGGTGGATTTTGGCCCCCCCAAAGGTGGGTTTGGCCCCCCAAAGGTGGATTTTGGCTCCCAAAGGTGGATTTGGCCCCCTAAAGGTGGATTTTGACCCCAAAAAGGTGTTTTTTGGCTCCCAAAGGTGGGATTTGGCTCCCTAAAGGTGGGATTTGGCTCCCAAAGGTGGGATTTGGCTCCCTAAAGGTGGATTTGGCTCCCTAAAGGTGGATTTGGCTCCCTAAAGGTGGATTTGGCCCCCTAAAGGTGGATTTGGCTCCCAAAGGTGGGATTTGGCTCCCTAAAGGTGGATTTGGCTCCCTAAAGGTGGATTTGGCTCCCAAAGGTGGGATTTGGCTCCCAAAGGTGTTTTTTGGCCCCCAAAGGTGGATTTTGGCTCCCAAAGGTGGGATTTGGCTCCCTAAAGGTGGATTTGGCTCCCAAAGGTGGGATTTGGCTCCCAAAGGTGTTTTTTGGCCCCCAAAGGTGGTTTTGGCTCCCAAAGGTGGATTTTGGCTCCCAAAGGTGGATTTGGCCCCCTAAAGGTGGATTTTGGCCCCCAAAGGTGGATTTTGGCCCCCAAAGGTGGATTTTGGCCCCCAAAGGTGGATTTGGCCCCCAAAGGTGGATTTTGGCTCCCAAAGGTGGGATTTGGCTCCCTAAAGGTGGATTTGACCCCCCAAAGGTGGATTTTGGCCCCCCAAAGGTGGATTTGGCTCCCTAAAGGTGGATTTTGGCCCCCAAAGGTGTTTTTTGGCCCCCCAAAGGTGGGATTTGGCCCCCTAAAGGTGGATTTTGGCCCCCAAAGGTGTTTTTTGGCCCCCCAAAGGTGTTTTTTGGCCCCCCAAAGGTGTTTTTTGGCCCCCTAAAGGTGGGATTTGGCTCCCAAAGGTGGGATTTGGCCCCAAACTTGCCAGACGAAGGAGACGCCGCAGGAGACCGTCCTCATCCCGGGGGTGCGGACCAGGGCGGCCAGGGCCCCCCCCGGCGCCGGCGGCTCCCGCTGCACCAGCGCCCGCAGCGCCTGCGGGAAGGGGGATCCCGGGGGATCGGGGGGGGGATCCCGGGGGATCGGGGGGGATCCCGGGGGGAGCCAGGGAGCCGGGAGGGGGTAATGGGGAGCTGGGTGGAGCCAGAGGGGTCGGGGGGATCTGGGAGGGATAACGGGGGTCTTGGGAGGGATCTGGAGGGGATCGGAGGGATCTGGGAGGGATAACAGGGGTCTTGGGAGGGATCCAGGGGATCTGGAGGGGATTGGAGGGATCGGGGGGCATCAGAGGGATCTGGGAGGGATAGTAGGGGTCTTGGGAGGGGATCTAGGTGGGATTGGAGGGATCTGGGTGGGATTGGAGGGATCTAGGAGGGATAGTAGGGGTCTTGGGAGGGATCCAGGTGATCTGGGGGGAGCTAGGTGGGATTGGAGGGATCTGGGTGGGATTGGAGGGATCTAGGAGGGATAACGGGTCTCAGGAGGGGATCCAGGTGATCTGGAGGGGATTGGAGGCATCTAGGAGGGATAATAGGGGTCTCGGGAGGGATCCAGGTGATCTGGAGGGGATTGGAGGGATCAGAGGGATCTGGGAGGGATAGTAGGGGTCTCGGGAGGGATCCAGGTGATCTGGAGGGGATTGGAGGGATCGGGGGAGATCTGAGGGATCTGGGAGGGATAGTAGGGGTCTCAGGAGGGGATCTAGGTGATCTGGAGGGGATTGGGGGCATCTAGGTAGGATCAGAGGGATCTAAGAAGGATAATAGGGGTCTTGGGAGGGGATCTAGGTGGGATTGGAGGGATCTGGGTGGGATTGGAGGGATCTAGAAGTGATACTAGGGGTCTCAGAAGGGATCCAGGTGATCTGGAGGGATTGGGGGGATCTAGGAGGAATAGTAGGGGTCTTGGGAGGGATCCAGGGGATCTGGGGGATCTAGGAGGGATAGTAGGGGTCTCAGGAGGGGATCCAGGTGATCTGGAGGGGATCTGAGGGATCTAGGAGGGATACTAGGGGTCTTGGGAGGGATCCAGGTGATCTGGAGGGGATTGGGGGCATCTAGGTGGGATCAGAGGGATCTAAGAAGGATAATAGGGGTCTTGGGAGGGGATCTAGGGGGATCTAGGTGGGATCGGAGGGATCTAGGAGGGATAGTAGGGGTCTTGGGAGGGATCCAGGTGATCTGGAGGAGATTGGAGGGATCTAGGTGGGATCAGAGGGATCTAAGAAGGATAATAGGGGTCTCAGGAGGGATCCAGGTGGGATTGGAGGGATCTGGGTGGGATTGGAGGGATATAGTAGGGGTCTTGGGAGGGATCCAGGTGGTCTGGAGGGCATTGGAGGTATTGGGGGGGGTCTAGGTGGGATTGGAGGGATCTGGGAGGTGTAATAGGGGTCTCAGGAGGGGATCGAGGTGATCTGGAGGGGATCTGAGGGATCTGGGGCATCTTGGTGGGATTAGAGGGATCTAGGAGGGATACTCCAGGTCTCGGGAGGGGATCCAGGTGATCTGGAGGGGATTGGGGGGGTCTAGGTGGGATCAGAGGGATCTAAGAGGGATAGTAGGGGTCTTGGGAGGGATCGAGGGGATCTGGAGGGGATTGGGGGGATCTAGGTGGGATCGGAGGGGTCTAGGAGGGATAATAGGGGTCTTGGGAGGGATCCAGGGGATCTGGAGGGATGGGGGATGTTGGAGAGATGTCAGAAGGACAGAGGGGATGTGGGGGGATCCAGGTGATCAGGAGGGATCGGGGGGGGGGATGTCAGAAGTATCTGGGAGGGATAGAGGGGGTCTGGGGGGATCTCGGCTGCGTAGAGGGGAAACGGGGGGGATCCAAGGGAGGATGAGGGGGGTCTGGAAGGATTGGGAGGATCTAAGGGAGGATGAGGGGGTCTGGAAGGATTGGGGGGATCTAAGGGAGGATGAGGGGGTCTGGAAGGATTGGGGGGATCTAAGGGAGGATGAGGGGGTCTGGAAGGATTGGGGAGATCTAAGGGAGGATGAGGGGGTCTGGAAGGATTGGGGGGATCTAAGGGAGGATGAGGGGGTCTGGAAGGATTGGGGGGATCTAAGGGAGGATGAGGGGGTCTGGAAGGATCGGGGGGATCTAAGGGAGGATGAGGGGGGTCTGGAAGGATTGGGGGGATCCAGTGAGATCTGGGGGGGTGCAGGGATGGAGGGGAGGGTACAAGGGAGTCGGGGGGCTCTGGGCAGCTCCCCATCACCTCCTCGCTGAGTTTGTCCCCCTCCTCCTTCCTCCCGTTGACGCGGGCGACCTTGCGGAGCCCCTTCAGGGCCAGGTCGGGTCGCCCCGAAATCACTTGCCAGCGGGCCGACTCCACGAACAGCCTTAGGTGGGGGGGAGGGCGACGGGGCGGGGGTCAGCGGGGATCCCGGGGGATCCCTGCGCCCACCCCGCACCTCCCGTGGAGGACCAAGGGGTCCCCACCCCCCCCAAATCCATGGGGGTGCCCCCTACCAGGAGTAGAGGAAGAAGAGGAAGAAGGGGAGGGAGACGACGAGCTGGAGCCAGCGCCAGTGAGGGAGGCCGAAGGCCACGGCCGCCAGGACGAACTGGCCCAAGGTGTAGCAGTAGCCGTTGACGGTGCCCACCACAGCGCGCGCTTCCGTCGGGATCCACTCCATGCCTGCGGGCAACCGGCGGCGCGCGGGATGGTGGGGTCTGTCCCGTGGGATAGGGACAAAGCGGGACAGCTGCGTCCCTCCCGTGGGCCAATGGCGGGAGGGTTGGAGCCCAGGTCCTCCCCATTGGCCAATGGCTGTAGGGTTGGATCCTGGGTCCTTTCCATTGGCCAATGGTGGTAGGGTTGGAGCCCAGCTCCTTCCTGAGGGCCAATGGCAGTAGGGTTGGAGCCCTCCCGTTGGGCCAATGGCGGTAGGGTTGGAGCCCAGGTCCTTCCCGTGGGCCAATGGTGGTAGGGTTGGAGCCCAGGTCCTCCCCATTGGCCAATGGCGGTAGGGTTGGAGCCCGGCTCCCTCCCATTGGCCAGTGGCAGTAGGGTTGGATCCTGGGTCCCTCCCGTGGGCCAATGGTGGTAGGGTTGGAGCCCAGGTCCTTCCCATGGGCCAATGGCAGTAGGGTTGGAGCCCTCCCATGGGCCAATGGCGGTAGGGTTGGAGCCCGGCTCCTTCCTGAGGGCCAATGGCGGTAGGGTTGGAGCCCATGTCCCTCCCGTTGGCCAATGGCGGTAGGGTTGGAGCCCGGCTCCCTCCCATGGGATAGGGGTGGTAGGACCAATCCCAGAGCCCGGGTCCCCAGCTCACAGAGGGAGGCGGAGTTGAGGGAGACCCCGGCCATGGCCAGGCCCGTCAGGAAGCGGCAGAGGCAGTAGACGACGAAGGTGGGGGCGGCCGCGGTGCCGGCCCCCGTCACCCCCAGCTGCAGGTAGCACCAGGTCAGCAGCGTCCGGCGCCCGAACCTGC
>JAJGSR010000074.1:0-51861 GCA_020745775.1 Theristicus caerulescens
TACAGAGGCATTGCCACAGAAAGCAGAAAATATGAGTGCATGGAGAGAGGGAATACAGATTACCAGCATCTGCTCACAGAGCACCAGCACACGTCCCCCTGGTGCTTCCTGACGTGTCTGTCCCAAGGCAGAGGCGCCCGTACAGGCAGAGGAGGTGCTCGGACCTGCATCAGACTCTTCCCTTTCCTTCTTCACCCTCGTACTGGGGAATCGCCCCAGCTGGTGGGAGAAACAAAGCAAAAGTCAGCAAGCACTCATGGCCTACGTGCTATCCCCAAAGTCACAGCAGGCATCCTGCCTGCACTCCTGCTGCTGGTTATCCCAGGCGCCCAGTGCTGGAGCAAGCGGCACTCAGTGCTGGCAGCTCAAGGGCCCTCAGCTTGGGCACTGCCTGCCCCAAACAGGAGTTAGTAAGGACGCTGCCGAAATTTAAAGTCGGAGAGGATACGGATTTTACAGCTTCTTTGGAAACCACCAAATCCTGGTCAAATCCCAACAGTTTTGTAGTGCCCCCAGCTTTTGATTCATGCTCAGGTAAGACTGCCCGTTAAATGGACGTGAGGAGAGCGGAGACAGAAGGGCGCGCTGCAGCCCATACCCGAGGAGCAGGACCAGGGGACCCTACGAAACTGAATGGCCTTTCCCAAGGAACAGCTGCATGCAACAGGCACGCGGCACTAAGGGCTGAATTCCCTCCACTGTGAAGCGTTAGAGTCAGGTCTGCCCCGAGCAAGTACGCACCCTGTGTATGACACCGCCTGCCAGGGCAACAGCCAGCACAGAACGGTGGGCACAAGCAGAAGAAAGCACATGCAGGAGAAAAGAAGCCACTGGTCTTGCTTCATTTGCCACGATGCCGCTGCAAAGCCTGTGAGAGAAGGCAAGGAGAAAGGGGGAAAACAAATCAATGACAAAAAATGCTTCAGACAACAAGGGGAATAAAGGAAAAAGAGGTGATCCCCCAGATTTTCCTTCCTATGCTTTCAGTCTGAACAGCAGTCAGAAATGCTGAGTTTCTGCCTCCTGCACGTGGTTTCTGGTGCAAGTTCCTCTGACACCAACATCTCCGAGTGCCAGGGCGGGTCAGAGCAATCCCAGCGATGGATTAAGTTCCTCTTCCCTCTCTCCTCAGCTCTCCCACACTAACGCTCTGGCTAATGCCACGTACTGGCAAGCTCTGCAGAAAGGAGACAATCCCACCCTGGTGGGTACCCTGCATTTAGACACTTGAGCACAGAGGAGTCCCACGGAAACCTGCAGGTTGAATTAGCAAGACAAGGGCAGTTACTGACTTTGACAGGGGAAGCCACATAATAGGTTATGCTCTTTATCCAGCAAGACGCCCTGCAATTTTTGACTAGGTACTGCTCCAATCGGCTCTTGGGTTCTTGCTGGATGAAATGGGCAGCGTGGTAAGGGCAGAATTGGAAGGACATCACTTGAATAAACTTTAATTGGATCAAATTTGTATTTTTCATTGCTAGTAAAACAAGGACAAGAGCCTATAAGACAGCATGCAAGGTCAGTAGAGGACCCAGCTATTTGTTTGGTAAAGTACAGCCCTGAGGCTGTATAAATACTCAAGAACTCATCTGGACCTAACAGATGAATGACATTCTTTCTCAGCCAGGTCAGAAGAGAATCACATCCCAATCCTGAGAGGCTGAAAGAAGAAGATATACTCTGTGCCAATCTGCCAAGGCTGACAGAGGATTTACCAAAGCCATGGAGAATGGCATGTGGGGCTGAGAGCAGGAGCATCCTTCTCTGTCAAGAGCTTACAATTGCATGTCCGTGGCCACGCATACCAGGCGCCACAACTGCCCTCGTCAGCGTTGGCCCAGAACAGCGCTACAACTCATAGACAGCAAGGACATGAAGCCTGCCAGAGGGTGCTGCTGTGGCTGACAGAGCCAGCGTGGACCGTGCTGCATCTGCGTTTCACTGTGCCGTGTGCAGGAAGGTTGACGCTGCATGGGTGCGCTTGGTTTATTTGGCTTGCACATCACTGCGTGCCCGCTGCTGCTGTAACCAGATTGGCTCTTCAGCACCCAAACATGTGCATGCTGCCTGTAGGAGTTACCTTCTCTGGTGTCTGTTTTTTGGGAAGGAGCTGGTGGCAAAGGGCTGCAGAGAGCAGGGTGGCAGTGAACTTCCCAAAGAGGCTGTGATGCCACGCTTGATTTTTTTCCCTGCTAGGTGTTAGCAGGCAGTGCGCAGAGCCAGGCGCTGCTGCCTGCCATGGGACCTGCACACCCTCATCCCACAAGCAGAGCATTCGGCGGGTGTCTGATCCCAGCTTCTGCCTCCCCTCCTGCTTGGAACCCCCCATGTTGTCCCCCCCACCCTGAGAGGCCACCGTGCCCAGCACCCGGAAACAGCGACTCTGTGACATCAGCCCCAGGGACAAGGGCACCGCGGGCAACGCGAGTACTGTGGGCACTACGTCGGCTGCTGCACTGGTGGTGACTGACCTCGGTTCTTGCAGTTGCCACGTGCCACTGGCAGCGATGAATTTGCTCCCCCTCCTCGTCCTGCTGGCCGTGTGCTGGCCTGCGCACGGCACGTGGGACAGCTGTGGGTAAGTGGCCCGAGGCTCTGGGAGGGAGCTGGGGCAACCCGCTGGGGTTCACTGGAGGCTGCCCGCTTGTCCCCCGTGGCCACGCCACAGCTTCCCGAACTCCATGGGGGAGCCTCAGTTCCCTGCCAGCACCCAGGCTGCTGGCACAACTCGTCTGTGGGGCTCAAGCAGAAATGGGGGTGGGCGGACGCACGCCCCACGGGGTTCCCTGGCCCTGCTGTCCATGCAACACCTTGTGGGGAGGGAAGATGGCTGACCTTCAGCCTCAACAGCAGCAAGCCGTCAAGCAGAACAGTAATGAGTTTCTGGTTACAGAGGGACCTGCGGGCTCCGGCCCATGGCTGCTTACTACGGCACGTGGCGCATCGTGGGGGGCAGAGATGCCCAGCCGGGGGCCTGGCCCTGGATCGTCAGCATCCAGAATCCCTGGGAATTAGGCACAGGCCATACCTGCGGAGGCTCCCTCATCAGCCCACAGTGGGTCCTCACAGCAGCCCACTGCTTCACCAAGGCCAGGTAAGGAGGACCAGGGACCGGGGATATCCCCACACCACTAGCACTGCCCTGGCCGCAGCACCACGTGCTACTCCCATCCCGTGTCCTTGCACTACGCCCAGTGCCTGGGCACTCCAGAGCCCAGCTGAGAGACTGCTCAGGAGAAGGCTGGGCTCGTGCCACTGCTTCCTAGCAGCCTCCAGCTCGACATCCCTTGTGCCTAAGGCATGCGAGGGCAGTCGCACCCTCCGTAGCGCTGCCTCCCTCTCTCCCCTATGAAGCAGAAGGCAGGGAACTGCTGGGCTGCTGCAGCACAGAGCTCCGCTCCCTCTGACCCCTCTCTCCATCTGCCTTCCAGGCACATCACCATGTGGCGCGTGGTGATCGGGGCCACCCAGCTGACTCAGCTGGGCCCTGAGGCCCAAGTGCGCCAGATTAAGCGGCTCCTGGTTCACAAACACTACAGTAGTGTCTCAGAGAGGAACGACATCGCCTTGCTGGAACTCAACCAGCCTCCAGTGCAGTCCCTACGTGCAGCTTGCCTGTGTGCCTGATGCCTCGCTGAGAGTGTCAGAGCTGACAACCTGTTATGTCAGTGGCTGGGGTTCCACGACCGCAAGATGTGAGTTCCCAAAAAGTGCTCGTGTCCCGAGTGCAAGCTTGGCACACTGGGGAGACGGGCTGGGCTTCCTGAGAGCAGTGGCTAAAGCCCGAGTCAGGCTGAGGGGCCGTCTGCCTACAGAGAGATGGGCCTGAGCCATTCCCCAAAACAAGGCAGAAGGGAAACACTGGTCCAATGCCTCTCAAGATGCAAAGCCAAGCCCTAGGGAAGGGGTTCACCCAGACAGGTGAGGAGAACTGGCAACGAGCTGCTGGGTGTTAATTCCTTTCTGTGCTCACAGCTGGAGGAGCAACGGATGTCCTGCAGGAGGCCAAGGTCCGCCTCATCGATGTCAACCTCTGCAACAGCAGCCGGTGGTACAGAGGGGCCATCCACAGCCACAACCTGTGTGCTGGCTATCCGCAGGGTGGCATCGACACCTGCCAGGTAGGAGCGTGCTACAAGTCAACCCCCGGCAGCACAGGCAGCCCTGACACAACTGCCCAAACGCACCCCAGCGTGAGCTTTGCCTGGCAAGTCACCCTGACACCGCTGGGTCCCCACCGCTCTTGGGGCTCACCTCCCCTTCCCCAAAAAGCCCATCTAGTGCTCTTGGCAGCCCAGAGCTCCAGATCCCAACCCTGGAACCTCTGTCTTCCACCCACCCAGGATCACTGTGCAGGGATGAGAGAGCCCTGCCTTACAGGCCCACAGCCCCCTCCCAGACAAGGTGCTGTAGGCTCCAGCACCTGAGCAGAGCCGTTCTGCGCAGTGAACACAGCTCTGGCAGGTGCTGTGAGAGAGAAGGAGCCAGCCAGAGTGCTGACAGTGGCCCCCCAACACCACCTTAACGCTCTCTCCTCCGCTGCAGGGTGACAGCGGTGGTCCTCTCGTGTGCAAAGAGAACAATGCCGACTACTTCTGGCTTGTTGGAGCGACCAGCTGGGGGACGGGCTGTGCGAGACCAAAACAGCCTGGGGTCTACACCTCCACTCAGCACTTCTACGACTGGATCCTGGTACAGATGGGACTACACCCAGCACTAAGGGCTATGCCAACGTCACGGGCATGGAGTCATTTTCGCACCACCTCAACCCCCGTTCAGAGGCCAAGGCCAATACCAACACAGTCGGGCAGGTTTAGGTCCTGCCCACTTCCACTCCAGAAGCTGCTCAAGTTCTTTACTCATGTGCAGGAGCTCCTGCAGGTCCTATGGGGAAAAAAGGCTTGAGCAGCAGGAGGAACAGGATCCAGTGCAGCCCGCAGTGTACCACAACCAGTTCCTCCTGGGGCAATGCCTGCTGATCCAAAGGCAGCCTCAGTGGCAAAGGCCTGCTCTGTCCTGCCCACGCTCCGCTGAGTGCTCACAAATGCTCAAGCTGACTTAGTTCTTGAAATAAAGTTGCCATTTTTCACAGCTAACCTTGCTTCAGTCCAATTCAGTCTCCTGTGCAAGGCAAGGACTTCCATGCCTGGCACCTGCAAAATGAGGCTGCAGGAAGACAGAAGGGCACAAAGGGAAAGAGTCACTCAACAGGGCTGAAACCGTACTCGCTCAGAGAGGAGGGTGAGGGTGCCGTGGAAGAAGGGAACACAGGTCATAGGGGGCTCGAGGTCTTGGGGACAGCAGTTGGAAACACGAATACAGGTTACAGGTTCCTTTCACAGTGATCCAACCCCAGACCAGGCCTGCCATGGGCTGACCCCGCTGACACCTCACTTGCCCCCGCTGCTCTTTGGCCTGGAGTCAGACGCAGCCGAGAACTATGATCTGCTGCAGAGCAGATCCCCCTTGATCCCCCCTTCTCTCCATTTTCCATTCTTATACATCCCCCTCATCTTCCCAGACTCCTCCCTTTCTCTGCCCTTGTCTCCTCCCAAACAAGGGACCTTTCCTGGGTGTCGTGGTTTAACCCCAGCTAGCAACTAAGCACCACGCAGCCGCTCGCTCACTCCCCCCCGGTGGGATGGGGGAGAGAATCAGAAGGGTAAAAGGGAGAGAACTCGTGGGTTGAGATAAGAACAGTTTAATAATTGAAGTAAAATAAAATAGAACAGTTAAATAGGTAAAGCAAAAGCTGCGCACGCAAACAAAGCAAAACAAGGAATTAATTCACTACTTCCCATTGGCAGGCGGGTGTTCGGCCATCCCCAGGAAAGCAGGGCTCCATCACGCGTAATGGTTACTTGGGAAGACAAACGCCATCACGCCAGATGTCCCCCCCTTCCTTCTTCTTCCCCCAGCTTATATACTGAGCATGACGTCATGTGGTATGGAATAACTCTTTGGCCAGTCTGGGTCAGCGCCCCTGGCTGTGCTCCCTCCCAGCCCCCCGTGCACCGGGCAGAGCACGGGAAGCTGAAAAGTCCTTGACCATTGTAAGCGCTACTTAGCGACTATTTAGCGGTACTTAGCATCGACATTGTTCTCCTCCTAAACCCAAAACACAGCCCCATACCGGCTACCAAGAAGAAAATTAACTCTATCCCAGCTGAAACCAGGACACCTGGGTTATTTTTCTCCCTCTCGCTCCCAGGTTTGCCACATCTGTGAACAGAGTTGGGGTTTCAGGTGCTGTTAGCTACGTCATCTTGGACTTCCATGGCATTACTGATGGGCTTTCCTGGGTACTGCTGTCCCTGCCAGATTCCTCTTTCCAAAACCACCCCAGCTCTTCCTTCAATTATCTGCGAAGTGTGGCCACCTCTCGCATCGTTCCCCCTTAACCACCTGCAAAATCTGGTGCTGGAATAGCAGAGTATCCACAGAAGACAAGTTGTCTTCTCTAAGGCCCAGTTCTGGTGCCTATGAAGCCATGCTACGCCTCAAGGGCCTTGAGAAGAGCAGCTATTCCACTTTCAGACAGAGCCTGCCCTGTCATCCTAGGGACCAGGCTGCGCACTGAGCTCTGTGCCTTAGCTCTAACCCCACAAGCCAGGATGGCAGCAGGAAGTTCCTGCACCTTTCACGAGCTCTGAGGCTGCCGTCCTTCAAGCCACTGCTCTCTACCCTGCTGGGACCTAGCCCTGCTCAGCAAATGCAACACACGTGGCTGGCTCCTGTTTTTCTCCCATGACCGCCCTGCACTCCAGCATGTGAGCAAGGCTCCACCATACAGCTATAGAAGGCAGACTGATGAGATGAGGCTGACAGAGGATTTACCAAAGCCATGGAGAATGGCATGTCAGGCTGAAGAGATTCAGAATCAGAGTTATTGAGGTTGGAAAAGACCTCTAAGATCATTGAGTCCAACCGTTAACCTAAAACTACCAAGCCCACCACTAAACCATGTCCCTAAGCACCATGCCTACACCTCTTTTAAATACCTCCAGGGATGGGGACTCAACCACTTCCCTGGGCAGCCTGTTCCAATGCTTGACAACCCTTTCAGTGAAGAAATTTTTCCTAATATCCAATCTAAACCTGCCTTGGCTCAACTTGAGGGCGTTTCCTCTCATTCTATCACTTGCTACTTGGGAAAAGAGACCGACCCCCACCTCGCTACAACCTCCTTTCAGGTACTTGTAGAGAGTGATAAAGTCTCCCCTCAGCCTCCTTTTCTCCAGGCTGAACAACCCCAGCTCCCTCAGCCGCTCCTCATAGGACTTGTGCTCTAGACCCTTCCCCAGCCTCACTGTCCTTCTCTGGACACACTAGAACCTCAATGTCCTTCTTGAAGTGAGGGGCCCAAAACTGAACACAGGATTTGAGGTGTGGCCTCACCAGTGCTCAGTACAGGGGGACGATCGCTGCCCTAGTCATGCTGGCCACACTATTCCTGATACAAGCCAGGGTGCCAGTGGCCTTCTTGGCCACCTGGGCACACAGCCAGCTCACCTTCAGCCGGCTGTCGGCCAACACCCCCAGGTCCTTTTCCATCAGGCAGCTCTCCAGCCACTCTTCCCCAAGCCTGTAGCGTTGCATGGGATTGTTATGATGCAAGTGCAGGACCCAGCACTGAGCCTTGTTAAATCTCATACAATTGTCAAGGAGAAAGTGCAAGAGAAGGACTAGGAGAAACAAGAGGATATGGATGAGGAGAAGTTGGATGAAAAGCTGTAGGAGAAGGAGGAGGAGAAGGAGCAACACGAGAAGGAGCAACACAAGAAGGAAAATGAGGAAAAGGAGAAAAATTAGGACAAGGATGAAAATGAACAGGACAAGGAGGAGAAAGATGAGAAATGAGCAAGAGGAAGAAGAAGAGGAGGTCAAGGAGGAACAGGAGAAGAAATAGGAAAAGGAACAGGAATAAGATGAAGAAGAGGGGGAGGAGAAGAAGGAGAAGGAAAAAAAGGAGGAGAGGGAACAGGAGGATGAGGGGGAAGAGAAAGAATAGGAGAAGGAGGAGGAATAAGAGGAAGAAAATTAAGAAGAATACGAGGAAAAGGACAAGGAAGAACAGGAGGAAGAATGGGAGGAGGAGGAGGAGGAAGAAAAAGAGGAATGCAAGGTAGGAGAAGATGAAGAGAAGGAGGAGGAGTAACATGGTGAAGAACAGGAGGAGAAGGAGAAAGAAGGAGAAGGAGAAGGAAGAAGATGAAGTAGAAGAAGAGGAGAAAGTGGAAGAAGAACAAGGAACAGGAGACAAAGAACAGGATGGTAAATGGAATAACAGAATAACAGGAGGAGGAAGAAAAACAGAAGGAAATAGGAGGAGGATGAGTTGGAGGAGGAGGAGGAGAAGAAGGGGTATAAGGAGAAGGACTGTAAAGAACAAGAATAACAGGAGGAGGATGAACATGCAGAGGTGTATGAGGAGGAGAAAGTGAAGGAGACAGAGGAAGAGGAAGAAGAGGTGGAGAAAGAACCAGCTGAAGACAAAATGGAAGAGAAAGAACAAAAACAGGAGGAGGAGGAAGAACTGTAGGAAGAACAGGATGAGGAACATGAGAAAGAACCAGAAGAGGAAGAACAAGAGCAGGAAGAGGAGGAATATGAGGAGGAACATAAAAAGGAAAAGAAGGAAGGACAAGAGGAGGAAGAGGAAGAAGAGGAGGTAGAGGAGGAAGAAATGGAGGAAGAGAATGAACAGGAGGAGGAGAAACAAGGAGGAAGAAGAGCAGGAGGAGGAAGAAGGGGAAGAAGAGCAGGAGGAGGAAGAAGGGGAAGAAAAACAGGAGAAGGTGGCAGGGGAGGAATAATAGGAAGAGAAGGAAGAGGAGGAAGAAGAGGAGGAAGAGAGGAAAGAAGAAGAGATGGAGGAAGAGGAGGAAGAACAGGATAAGAAGGAGGGGAAGAATAAAGAAAAAGATGAGGAGGATGAGAAAGAGGAGAAAGAAAAAAAGGAGGAAGATGAGAAGAAATGAGAAGAGGAGGAGGAAGAGGAAGAACAGGAGGAGGAAGAAAAGAAAGGAAAAGAACAGGAGGCAGAGGAAGAAGAGCAGGAGGGAGAAGAAGAGGAGGAGGAGGAGAAGGAAGAGAAGGAGGAGGAGGAGGAAAAGGAAGAGGAAGAAAAGCAGGAGGAGGATGAGGGAGGAGGAAGAGGAGGAGGAGGAAAAACATTAGGAAGAAGAACAGGAGGAGGAAGAGGTTGACGATGATGAAGAACCAGAGAAGGAGGAGCAGGAGGAGGAGGAAAAGGAGGAGGAAGAACAGGGAAGAGGAAGAGGAGGAGGAGAAGGAGGAGAACGAAGCACCTCCAAATTCACTCTAGAGTGTCAGCACATCCAAATCCTTGGCTGGAGCACCTGCTCCATCCATTCGTCCATGAGGATTTGCTAAATCCAAGCCTATTGGTGAAGCCATTACTCACAGCAGTCGTTCTGCGCCGTGGCCATCACTCCTCTCGGTGACAGACGGGAAAGCTCTGGATGACAAAGGCTGTCAGGACGCGCTCCAGAAACAGAAGATGAGTGCAAGAAGATCCCCATCACCTAATCGCATAGAAATAATCCCAGTTCAATGAAATGAGTATTGAAAATGAAACACACAGAACAGCATCTGCCATCAAACCTCTTTCAGTTGTAGTTTTAACTGCTGTAGAGCTGCAGGCTGACAACCTTACCATCACTGTCACAGGACCCCAAAAGAAATAATAACTGGCAAACGGTAACTCTACCCATAGCCCATATCTATCTGGCCTTTAAAGGTAGAATAGCTCAGCCTACAGCTCTGGAGGTATACACCAGACTACACTTATAGCCTGTGTCTACTCGATGATCTGTCCAGAAAGTCAAATCGGAATTGGGAGGAGGAAGGGGGGAGAAAGAAAGCAAGAAATTGCTGGAAAAAAGGGAAACTGTAGGCATGCAATTAAAAAAGACAGGAGCCGAGTTATCCTGAAGGCCAGCTCAGGCCCACTCATGCTTGCTGGTGAAAAGCTGTGCAGCTTGGAGGAAAAAACCTGACTTTGGTGCTGGGATGCACACAAATGTCAGAGCTCAGATCTGAAACAGCAGAAAAACCCTTGACACGGCTCCTTTTCACTGTCCTCATACCTGTGTGCTTGCTGTGGCTCCCTCGTTCCCCTGAAGTCCTCCCACACTAACAGGGACGTGGCATCTGTCCAGTCCACGTGCCATGAGGAGAAGCAGGTTTGACCACGAAGGGGGTAGCAAACAACTGCATCTGCAGAAGCAAAGGGGCAGCCACAGCTCAGCTTCGGAGATGCCCAATGCTGCCCTGGGCCCCAGGAGCCCCTGGCACCCTGGCATTTGCTTGGCCCTGAGGCCCTGCGGGGTCTGACAGTACTGGGGACCCCCGGGGACAGAAGCCAAGGACAGTGGTCAGCCCCTGCAGGGACAGTGACGGGGCTCTCTCCTTCCTTCTGGCCGCAGGAGGATGCCCTGGCCCACGCCAGCACAGGCTGTCTCTCCTCCTCACCGCCCGGGGGAAGCGAGGCCTGAGGGAGACCCTGGGTGCCGGGCTCAGCATGGGCGGTGGCACCGGGGGCAGAGCCCCGTCTCCTGCCAGCTGCCGGCCTGGCCGACGCCAGCGGCTCCCGGCACGCAGCTCCTCCTGCCCAGGGCGGTGGCTGGAGCACAGACAGACGCGCATTTGGGAAAGGCTGGCGGCCCCAGAGCAAAGCCCAGGCAGCTCCCCTCCGGCCTGGCCCTGCCCCTCCCCTCCCGCCCTGCGCAGGCCCAGACCCCCCCAGCCGCGCCATTGGCCAGGGCGGAGCCAATCAGCGGGGCCGGAGGCGGCCTGTCAGTCACAGCCGGGCAGGGGCGGGGCCGGGGGGGACCAGGGCCAGGGCCAGGGCCAGGGCCAGGGCCAGGGGGGCTGCAGGAGCAGAGCAGGAGCAGGAGCGGAGCAGGAGCAGGTATCTGCCAGTGTGGGTGGGCCTGGAGGGAGGGACCGGGAGGCCTCACCGCCCACGGGCCCCGCCATGGCCCAGTCCCCAGCCCTGGGCCTAAGTGCTCAGCCCAGGGACAGCCCCACCAGCAGGGTTGGAGCAGTCCCTGCTGCTGCCCCGAGGGTCGCCAGCCCAAGCCCTGACAGCTGGGGGTCGGTGTTTGATGTCCGCAGGCCAGGGGAAGGCAGAGCAGCCTCCTCTCCACCAGGCGGCTCCAGGCTTTGGAGTAGGCGTGCTCTGGTGGGGACAGGCCAGGTGCCTGTGCTGTCCCCAGGCCCTGATGTGGGTCTGGTGGTGATGGACAGCCCCGTCTCTGCCGACAGCCTTTGATAAATGGGGATTTCCAGGCACAGAGCTGTTTCTCCCTCCTGGTGGGAGCACGCGCCAGGGTGTTGCTGTCAGAGCAGCCAGTGGGGAGCGCTCCTGGCTGGATGCAGCTCCCTTAGCAGGTGCTTGTGTTACCGCAAACCGGTCCAAAAACTTTCTAACACCAATTTGGCATTTAGAAAGCAGGCATTCTTTATTGCAGCGCTGGATGCACGGGGGATATCTCCACCTAGCGTGTGTGCTGTAGGTCACAGCAAAAAAGTATTTATCAAACTTAAAACATACATACTCATTAATTTTCTGAGAAAAGTCATTAATATTACAATTATTTCCCAGAAATCATTAACATATTTCCCCTCCCACCGGAGCACGCACTGTTTAATTCTGGAGATTCTTTTGGGAGTCCTTGGTGGTCGTTCTCCTCAAATTGGAGCTGTCGCTTGTTGACCTCATTGGTTTTTTCCACCTAATCATGCTGATTTGGCTGTTTCCTTTTGTTAAGAACACAGCTGACACTCCCCAGTGTTCAGGGAGTTTCTTGTTTTATGTTCAGACTCCCCATTATCTTTGTTCTGAGCTCACTCTTCCATTCAGAGATTCCTTCCTCTCTCGCAGGCCTCTCCTCTCTCCTTGGTTTCTGCGGGCATGCTGATTAACTTCCTTCCTAGCTCTACTCTGTCCTTGGTAGCTGTCAATTGTTGGTGACTAACTTCTAAGCAGGCCTTGATGATTAACGGTATGAAGCAGGCCTTGGTAATTAACCTCTTTTCTGAATCCCACAGGTAACACTTGTGCCCCTCTCTCAGCCCCAAGGTCTGATACCTGCCTTTCCCCCCACCCAAGCTGTGCTGTGGGCTTCTGGGAAATGGGGGTACCGAGGGCGGATGGTTTTACCACAGCCGGGAAGGTGCAGTAACCTGTCAGGGACTTTTTTCTTCCTGGTGCTTGCAGTAGCAGGTTATTTTTTTTTTGTAAATGTATTTTTTCCAAGGAAACTTCACCAAGGAAAGTGCAGCGTTTAGCTCTGGTTGCTCTCTGTGTGGACTGTATCTGTCCTCGGCCAGGCACACAGCCAGGCACAGAGTAGCTTTCAGATGACCACCTTCAGCCTTTGCCTGTGGTGGTCGCCACTGCTGAAAAAGCAAAGAAAACCAATCCAACCCCAGGGTGATGCAGGCTTTCCTAAGCTTGACCACCCGACCATGGGCTCTGCCACCCCCCAAACCTCACCTCTGGGCTTGGTCGTGGTTCTGCCGGTCAGCGGAGCCAGGGCGGTCTGGTGGGGGCTGGCAGCAGGGACGCTGTCTTCTTGGGGTTTTCCCCGGGAGCTGATGTTAGGGACTCCCCATATCCCAGAGGGGCTGGGTTTCTCCTTTCCCAAGTGCCTTCAGGGGGCTTTAGCCTCCTCTTCCTCCCCCGTTCTCTCGTAGAGCTTCAGCTATGTCCTGGAGATGCCGGAGGGAGCTCAGGCCCCAGTCCCACAGGGCACGGCTCTTGCCATCAGCCCCACTGTGCACCGCCAGGTAAGGGGAGCCTGCGCCCTGCCGCTGGCCTGGGCCCCGCACACCTGATTGCCACAGAGGGGAAAGACCTGCCAGCTGGCAGGGCAGGGCAGGGCAGGGCATCCCTCTGCCAGGACCTTCCTGCAGCCAGGAGCACGCCAGGAGTTGTGACCCAGGTGCCACCGTAAGGCTGCAGGAGGCCTGATCCTGGCTGTTTGGAAGGGGCCCGAGGGGCAGCCCGGTTCCCACAGCCATTTCACTGCTGGCCAAGGCGCAGGAGGACGCTGGAGCACCAGCACCCTAAAGACAGCCTTTGGATGCTGCTCAGCCACAGCTCCTGGGCAGCCTGGGCTGCTGCAAACCTCTGCGTGTGGCTGGGGCCACCCTGGGCTGGGCTGGGCTTTGGCTGTGGGTCCTGTGCCCAGGCTGCCTGGGGAGAGGAGAGGGAAGAGCACCGGTTCTTTTCAGTTCTTTTAAAATAGTGCCAGCTGTTGAGAGTGGCGAGATGTTTGGGGCCATGGACTGCCTTTGACAATACAAACCAAGTCCACTGGGCACATGAAAAACGTGCACCTCTTGGCAGCACCTCCCCACGTTGCATCAGTTCAGAAGACTGAAAGCCCTACCACTCTTTTCAAAATTAAACCCGCTGATGTTATTTTTCACACGTTAGCTACCAGCAAGCTTTTACTGGGAGCTTTTTTCTCTCACTGGTCTTCGCTCTGCTAACGTTCAGCTATCGCTGAAAATCTCATCACACTGCGTAGTTTACTGAAAACTTTTTATTGTAATCCAAAAGTGAAATAACAAGGCTGTAATGTATTCTGCAAATCATTCTGCTGATATTTTATAACTGATACCAGCTTCTTCTGCCAGGCAATTAAAAAACAATTCCACTGTGAAAATTTTCAGAACAGAAAACTCCACCCAAACTAAGTAACGGTGGTTAAAAGTCAGATGCCCCAGCAACACCTTTCATGTTAGATGGTCACAACTCACACTTCTGCACAAAATGTTCACTTTTTAAAGCTCCGATGTAAAAATCAAACAACAAGCGGCAATATTTGAAGTGCAACACAGGGTCTTTCATGTCATTACTTGCAACGCTTGAATTTGTTCCCATTTTAACAAAATTTAATACAGATGACTTGGGAATTAAGTCTTTTCTTATTATCTGTCCTTCTATGTAGGGACAGATTTCACTTTTTGCTCATCTTTCTCCTTATCTTTGCTCTTCTTCCATTTTTTCTTCTTGTGTTTGTGGCTCTTTTCCAATTCCCGTTCATTTCCAATGTGTTTCTTCTGCTTCATGTGTTTCTTCTGCTTCTTGTGTTTCTTCTGCTTCTTGTCCTTCTTCTTCTCTTTCTTCTTTTTCTTTTCCGTGCTGTCTTGACTCTCTCCGGAGCTGGCACTGCTCCTGTGCCTTCCAGGCTGACTCTCGGAAGGGCTTTGGCTACGGCTGCGCCTGAGACGGGGACTGCTTTGACTTTGACTTCGGCTTGCTTCAGGCTGGTCAGCTGCAGCAGGTGCTGCTGCATCCTCTGTCACCTTATCAACAGCCTTTTCTTTTGGCTCTTTATGGTTTTTTCCTGCCGCTTCCTCACCTTTTGCAGATACATTCCTCTCGCTGTCAGTGTCATTGCAGTCTGGCACAAACACAGCCTCATCAGTCTCTCGAGTTAGATCCGAAGAGAGCTGTGAGGAGCTGCTCACCTGAGGCTTAGGCTCGACAACGCTTTTATTGTTTTGTCCAGTCGCATTCTCTTTCTCATTTTTTACACCTGGCGATTCCTGTCTCAAAGGTGGTTTATTACCACCTGGCTCTTTCTCTTCATTGCTCTTTACTTCTGGTACCTGCTTCTCCTTCTCTTGTCCTGCATTTTCATCTCGAGGTTTGGGTTCCTCCAATGGACGCTTGGAATCGTGAGCAGCTTTGTGATCAGACTGCTGCCGCTCACGCGCAGGGCTGGAGCTGCTCCTCTTGGCATCTCCAGTGCACTTTTCGGACAGCTCTGCTCCTTCGTCTCTCGGCTTACTTTTCTCTACTGATGTAGATTCTCTCTTTTGAGAAGGGGAGTCTTTTCTCCTTGCTGATTCACTCTTTTCATCTCTACGCTTGGAACTAGAATAACCTCTGTTGCCATCATGGTCAGATTTTTTGTCTTGGTTAGCAGTAAAGTCTTTAGCAGCGGATCCATGGCCAGTATCATGCTTCTCTGAAAATCTGCGGTCTTCGGAAGATTGAGAAATATTTTTTCCATTTCCTTGCTCAGTTGCACGTTCCAAGTGGTCTTTTTCCTGCTGAACGCTGCCCTTTTTCTTCTCAGAAGTGTCTTTGTCTGACAAAGAATGATCCCTGTCTTTGGTTTTTCCTTTTTCACTTGACATCGAACTTTTTGAACTTTTTGCGTCATGCTGGGAGCTTTCATATCTCACCTCCTTTGTAGCTTTCTGTGTTTCCTTCAAAGGCTCCGTCTCTTTTTCACTGTGTTTTACAGAGTTTGATGGCTTAGCACTCACATTTTTTATAACATTAGCAGGTTCTCCTACGCTTGCGGACACCTGGGTAGATTTAATGTCTTCCTCTTCAGACACAAAGTCATCTTTCTCCCACTTTGACTGAGGGACCTGGATCATAATAATGATGTCTTCATCAGGGGCCGTTATATCATTATGATACTCCTCCATGCTCTTAATGACAGTTCGTTTTGTATCTGGCTTTTCTTCCGTCTTTCTGACGGGGCTTCCTCCGGTAGAACTAGTGCTAAGGGGAAAAAAGCTGACATTAATAATGGCTGAGATATACGCACCGCCATCTTTTGTAACATGTTATAAAACAGCTTTTGTTTCAATTCTAAATATTCAGTAGTCTTTCAAAAGATGTTCAATTAAGGGAACAGATGAGAGAAAGGATGAGGCCACCAGCTAAGATTATGAGCAATCAATTAACTGAGTATCTTCCTACTCCACATTTAATTAACCAAGACACAAGATTATCAGATTGGGGACTGTCTGACCTGGTAATTCCTTCATGTCCTGCTTCTACCAATGGCAGTGTCGTGGTTTAACCCCAGCCAGCAACTAAGCACCACGCAGCCGCTCACTCACTCCCCCCCGGTGGGATGGGGGAGAGAATCAGAAGGGTAAAAGG
The DNA here is from genome assembly GCA_020745775.1 of Theristicus caerulescens. Classification (NCBI taxonomy): domain Eukaryota; kingdom Metazoa; phylum Chordata; class Aves; order Pelecaniformes; family Threskiornithidae; genus Theristicus; species Theristicus caerulescens. The sequence continues at coordinate 15,953 of JAJGSR010000074.1, forward strand.
GAGAGAACTCGTGGGTTGAGATAAGAACAGTTTAATAATTGAAGTAAAATAAAATAGAACAGTTAAATAGGTAAAGCAAAAGCTGCGCACGCAAACAAAGCAAAACAAGGAATTAATTTGCTACTTCCCATCGGCAGGCGGGTGTTCGGCCATCCCCAGGAAAGCAGGGCTCCATCACGCGTAACGGTTACTTGGGAAGACAAACGCCATCACGCCAGATGTCCCCCCCTTCCTTCTTCTTCCCCCAGCTTATATACTGAGCATGACGTCATGTGGTATGGAATAACTCTTTGGCCAGTCTGGGTCAGCGCCCCTGGCTGTGCTCCCTCCCAGCCCCCCGTGCACCGGGCAGAGCATGGGAAGCTGAAAAGTCCTTGACCAATGTAAGCACTACTTAGCGACTATTTAGCAGTACTTAGCATCGACATTGTTCTCCTCCTAAACCCAAAACACAGCCCCATACCGGCTACCAAGAAGAAAATTAACTCTATCCCAGCTGAAACCCGGACAGGCAGATAAATTAGACATACATTCTTGTTTCAACATCGAAGCAAGTAATTATGGAGAGGTACACACAACCAAAGTTTTATTCTCATGTCCCAGTGTTCTTCTTCAGAAAAATGTACATTTTAAAAACTTTTTTGAATATCAAAACACTCTCTTAAGTCTCCAGTGACGTCTTAAATGTTTTGAGTTGGCTTTGTCCTGCTTCTTTAGATGCTGAAATGTAAGTAATAACAGCTTCACACGAGATCACTTGTATTTTTTTGCAGTCTATTCTGTTCAGGATCCGCCTGGAGATTAAGAGACTCGGGGAAAACTACCTGAAGGTTGGTGACTGTGTGCGACCGAGGAACGCCAGCTCCCTTGATCCTCAGCTCTCCCAGCCTTTCCTCATAGGAGAGATGCTCCAGCCCCTTCAGCATCCTTGTGGCCCTCTGTTGGACTCTCCAGTATGTCCACGTCTCTCTTGTACCAGGGAGCCCAGCACTGGACACACAACGCTTGCCACATGGGGCTTTTTTTCCCCCAACACCGGGGCTTGTGTCTTCTGGGTGTGGTCCCCAAAAGCCCTGTGATGTCACCAGAAAGCCATTGTGACGCCCGTGATATCACGCCTTTTGAGGCGTGGGGCAGCCCTGAAGGGCCACAGTGCTGTCCTTGTGCGTGGGGGACAGCTGTCTGCAGGTGGGGGGACGAAGGACCCCCATCCCGCGGGCTCCCTGCCGAGGGCGCAGAGAGGATCTGCCGGACGGGGACGCACCCCCACTCTTCTCCTGCCCTAGCTGAGAGGCCAGGAACCTCTCTCCTGCCTTCCCAATTCCTGCCTGCACGTGTCGGGGAGGTCAGTCACCGCCCCGCCCACAGAGCAGGAGCACACAGAGCACCTCCTTGGTGCTGGACTTCTTCAGCTTTGCTGCTTCCTGCAGGTTGCATCTCCAGGGCAGCTCACGAGCTTTGTTGCTCTTCTCGCGCTTGCAGCACGAGATGGCGTTGGAGGAGTGAAAGGGTTAAAAACCACAAGAGCAAGAAAGATATTGTAAATACCTTAGTCACTCAATTAGATCAGAAGACACCCTGTTGTGATTTAAGGATGTTGTGAATACCTTGTTAGACTTGAGGGCAGTCTGATGTGATTTAGGGAGTAGCTAGAAGAACAGTTATAAGATAAGGGGGGCTCTGGGATAATCTCATTACAGACAACTCGGCCTTGGAAGAACAGATGCACGGAACCAGGAAGATAGGAAGAAACAGAAGAATGGCAACAACAGTCTTGAAGGACAACATCTACGTGCTCCTAGGACTGAGTTTGCGCAGAAGCAAAGGTCAATCAGCAAACACAGTGAGGAAGACTACGAGCCTTCATCTGAAGACCCCCAAAGACCACCACAAGAGATGACTGCGCATGCGAATCAGATATTTACATATGTTAATAAGTTCCTGGAAATCTCATGTTTATGCATAGCAATTCTCGGAAATCCTATGAATATGTATGATTGTAGAGTATATATTCTCTAAAAGTTCAGTAATTCGTTGGAGCACTTATGGTGGAGAATCCCCAGTGCTGCCCAGCGCTGCAATAAAGAATACCTGCTTAATAGTAACTTTGTTGCTATTGAGTTTCATTTCAGGGACTCTCTGAGTACTCCGTTTCTCCCTTGGGAGATTCAGACTGTGAGGAGAAGCATCCGTGGATTTTTGTATCAGGAGGACTTGGCAGAACAGGGCCCCTCTTCCCCTGCTGCCAGCACCAGCCAGGTGCCCCAGGCCGCGCCGCTGGATGCCTCTGAGGGTCCAGACTGCCCGATCTGCCAGGACACCATCAACAACGAAGCCTACGTGGGCTGGTGCAGGCACCGTTTCTGCTTTCCCTGCATAGAAGAGTGGGCCCGCAGAAGAGCCGTGTGCCCCATATGCCAGGGGCCTATTCAGCACATCTTCCGTAAGCTGGGACCCAATGACTACGAGGTGCACAACATCCCGTACAACAACAGCCACGGGAGATCTCGACGCCGCCCTGCAGAAAGGAGGTGGCGGCGTCCCTCAGGCCACCGGCACCACAGATCTTCCAGGAGAAACAGTGCTGGTGGCCATGCCAGGGCCCCAGAGAGGGTCCGAAGCAGGTCCCCAAGGAGGCACCACGATGGCCACAGGTGGGCTCAGCATGGCTGGGGCTACGACTCCTCAGGAAGCAGGAGGCGGCAGTGGAGCAGGGCTCAGGATGCTGCTCGTGACAAGGGTCGAGCTCCGAGGCCCGAACGGGACGTCCCGGCCTCCCTGGGGAGGAGCAAGCACCGCCAGCGGCCAGGCCGGTGCTCCTCCAGGCAACGGCCCACGGCAAGGAGCTGATCCCGCCGGAGGTCCCACAGCACCGGGAGGCAAGCCCAGCAGAGGAGGAGGGATCGGGATAAGGGGCGAGCTCTAAGCCCTGAACTGGACCTCCTGTCTTCCTCTGGGAGAAGAGAGCGCCACCAGCGGGGAGGCCGCCATTCCTCCGGAGAAGGGCGTGCAGCAAGGAGCCGATCCCGGCAGAGGTCCCGCAGCCCTGCCAGGCGCGGGAGCTCATAACACACCCTACCAAGCAGGGAAACGCAACGCCCGCTCCCTGACCGCACAACGAGCCCAGGGACGCAGAAGGCCCTTGAGGCAGTGGCAGTGCTGCTGGTGAGGGGCACGTGGGCGGACGGTGGCAGTGGGACAGTCGCAACCTGAGTTGTCTCCGACTCTGGCAGTGGCACTGAACAGGATCAAGCCGGCCCCATTGCTCCTGCTAAGGAATGAAATCAACGGCAGAAAGCCCTCCTGTCGTCTCCTCTTGTGGCAAATCACGGACTTGAGGAGGTGGAAGGGACCTCTGGAGATCATCTAGTCCAAGCCCGCTGCTCGGGCGGCATCCCGTCAGGCTTTGATGACCTCGAAGGATGGAGCCTCCAGAACCCCTCTGGGCAACCTGTTCCAGGGCTTGGCCTCCGTGCAAATAAACAAGTTTTGTGTTACGCTTAGCAAGAGGTTCCTTTATTTCAGTTTGTGCCTGTTGTCTTTTGCCCTGTCACTGGAGTGAAGGGGCCTGGGCCTGAGGAGTGCAGGGTGCAACGGCAGAGGATGGGGAAGGGTGAGATGGCGAGCTGAAGTTCGCTGTTGTTCCTGATCATGCTTCGTGCCTTGAGGCCTCCCGGCTTTGTGCCCATGGAGGGGAGCCCGAGGGAGACTCCTGCGCAAAGCCCTTCTTCCCCAGAGCCCCGCGTGGGGCAGAGCCCTTAGAGAAACTGCAGCGTCAGTGCTTTCTTCAAGATAAGAAAGGAGATGAAGGCAAGACATGCTTCTGGGAAAAGTCCAAAGCATAGAAATAAAAAGGACCCTAGACTTGAGAATCACGGCTGGGGACACCAGGACCCCCAGCGACTGTCCGCCTGTGCTGGGGCCAGGCTGCTCCAAGGGCCCCTGCCCTGCCCTGTCCCTGGGGTGTACCCAGGTATCCCGGGGGCACAGCACAGCCCCGAGGCAGAGCAGGCACCTCTTTGGCACTCAACTTCTTCAGCTTTGCAGCTTCCTGCAGGTTGCGTCTCCAGGGCAGCTCACGAGCTTTGCAGCTCTTCTTGCGCTTGCAGCATGAGATGGCGTCAGAGGAGGACTTGGCAGAACAGGGCCCCTCTTCCCCTGCTGCCAGCACCAGCCAGGTGCCCCAGGCCGCACCACTGGATGCCTCTGAGGGCCCATTCTGCCCGATCTGCCAGGACACCATCAACAACGAAGCCTACGTGGGCTGGTGCAGGCACCGTTTCTGCTTTCCCTGCATAGAAGAGTGGGTCCGCAGAAGAGCCGTGTGCCCAAACTGCCGGCAGCCTGTTCACCACATCTTCCACGAGATGGGACCCAGCGAATACGAGGTGCACAACATCCTGCATAAAAACAACAGCGGGAGATCTCAACACTGCTCTGCAGAAAGGAGTCGGTGGCGTCCCTCAGGCCACCAGCACCACAGATCTTCCAGGAGAAACGGTGCTGGTGGCCGTGCCGGGGCCCCAGAGAGGGTCCGAAGCAGGTCCCCAAGGAGGCACCACGATGGCCACAGGTGGGCTCAGCACGGCCGGGGCTACGACTCCTCAAGAAGCAGGAGGCGGCAGCAGAGCAGGGCTCACGATGAGGTCCAAGCTCCAAGGCCTGAAGGGGACGTCCCGGCCTTCTCAGGGAGGAGTGAGTGCCGCCAGCGGGCAGGCCGGCATTCCTCCAGCCAACAGCACGCAACAAGGAGCCAAGCTCACACAGAAGGCCCTCGAGGTGGTGGTTGTGCTGCTGCTGAGGGGCACATGGGTGGTAGCGCTTGCCTCTTTGTCTTTTCTGTGGCTACAATAAATCTACCAGAATTATCTAGAATTTTCTAAGCTCACTGATAGCTTGAAAATCTCTGTGTAACTGAGCTTGACTAACCTTAACTAAAACTCCAGGGATGGCTGCATCAGGAACACAAATTAGGGATGTAAGTCATGATATTAGTTACTCTAGGTCTCTACAGAGTGAAGAACGAGGCAGGTGCAGAAGGGGATGCAGATCCTAGATAAGTTGTCTTGTGTTTCAGAGGAAACCCTTTAACATGTCCCCTTTCCACTCTTTCCACTGGCTTGGATCTTGGAAGGGGTGGTCCCACCAGCATCTGCAGAGTGGGATTCAGCTCACTGAGGTTTGCTTATCAAAAAGTCTGGCTATGCATTTGTGCTGGTCACCCAAGCTTCCTTGGTTAGCAATAATCTGAGGAAGACAGATCATTATAAATGACCTAATGATTATAAATGCACTTCAAGATGACTCAGACTGACATTTAGACAGGTAAATCCTTACAGCTGCAGGCTCTGGAAATACAGTTGGGAAGTGAAGCTGTATTTTTCTCCATCCCTAAATTCATCCTTAACTATTTGACTGCTTATCCCAAATGGCTCATAGTTTTTTCTTGTCTCTCACAGTATCCTTCTGGATAACCTGTCCAGCATACAGCTAGACAAGTTCATAATATGGTGGGTGAACAACTGGCTTACAGGTCAGGCTCCAAGAGTTATAGTAAATGAGATTACATCAGGCTGGTGGCCAGTCACCAGTGGGGTTCCCCAGGGCTCGATTTTAGGGCCAGTGCTCTTTAATGTTTTTATAAATGATCTGGACACAGGAGTCAAATGTCCATTAAGTTTGCCAACAATACTAAACTAGGAGGAGCTGTAGACTCTCTCAAGGGTAGAGAGGCCTTACAGAGAGATTTGGATAGGCTAGAGACCCGGGCAATCACCAACCATATGAAATTTAATAAAAGCAAGTGCAGGATTCTCCATGTGGGACGGGGTAATCCTTGTTATATGTATAAACTGGGGGAAGAGAGGCTGGAAAGAGATCTGGGGGTTTGAGTTGATGGCAAGTTGAACAGGAGTCAGCAGTGTGCCCTGGCAGCCAAAAGGGCCAGCTGTGTCCTGGGGTGCATCAAGCACAGCATCACTAGCTGGTCGAGGGCGGCGATTGTCTCACTCTGCACTGCACTGGTGTGACCCCATCTGGAGTGCTGGGTGCAGTTTTGGGTGCCTCAATATAGGAAGGACATCAAACTATTAGGGTGTGTCCAGAGGAGGGCGACCAAGATGGTGACAGGTCTCAAGGGCAAGAGTTATGAGGAGTGGCTGAGGTCACTTGGTTTGTTCAGCTTGGAGAAGAGAAGGCTGAGGAGTGACCTCATTGCTGAGGGGTGACCTCACCGCAGTCTACACCTTCCTGAAGGTGGGCAGCGGAGCGGGAGGTGCTGATCTCCTCTCTCTGGTGACCAGCGACAGGACACGAGGAAATGGGATGAAGCTGCGTCAGGGGAAGTTTAGACTGGACATTAGGAAAAGGCTCTTCACCGAGAGGGTGGTCGGTCCCTGGAACAGGCTCCCCAGGGAAGTGGTCAGGGCACCAAGCCTGTCAGAGTTCAAGGAGCGTCTAGGCAACACTTTAAGTCATCTGGTTTAGTTTTAGGTGGTCCTGTGAGGAGCAGGGAGTTGGACTCAACGATCCTTATGGGTCCCTTCCAACCCGAGATATTGTATGATTCTAAGACCACATTTTTGCCCGCAAACAAGGAGAAGCAGATGCAGATACATGGGTATCCGACATCTCATCCATTCTGGCTGAATTTATACGAGCCGATCTCCCCTTGTGTAGGAATCCAGCCTGTATTATCCATCAGTGTCACTAACAAGCCACAGGAACTGCTGAACAATGGTCTCCCTCCTCCCATCCCATGCAATGTGGCGGCACAGCAGCTCCTGCAGAGTATACTCAGGGTCCCCAAATACACACTGGAGCAGCACAGAAACATTGGGTTCAGATGTTTCTGTCTAGCTCCAGTTTGGTCCCTGAAGCTCTTGGGTTCTGCTTGCCGTTGGGTTCCTCAGCCTTTCCTCCTGCTGCCTGTTCTGCACAACATGAGGAACACAAGGATCCCCACTGGCGATCAAGCATCTTTGTCATTCACCTCTCAGATCAAAGAGGGTTGCAGCAGTTACCAAAACCAGTGCTGGTAGTCAAGGTCCCTGTCAGGCCCCTGCGTGCACTAATAAGCCTTAATGGCCCTGATCAGCCTCACCTGGGGCCTCCGCCCACACTCATGGGCCCAGGAGCTCTATTTAAGCTCAGCCCTGGGCCTTCAGTCTCTTCTGGAGCTGTGTCAGAGGAGCACTGCTCTCTGCCTGGCTATGGAGCCTCTTGATCCTGACCTCAGCCTGCAGGCTGCCTTCCTTGCTGGGCCTTGGCCCTGCCTTGTCACCCTGAACCTGTCTGGCAATGGCGGGATCTGATCCTGACCTGCGAACTGGCTTCTTGGCTCGGACCTGGACCTGCCCCATCGCTCTGACACTGCCTGGACTCCAAGGGTAGGTCGCATGTGTATGTGTGTATAGATTATTAGAGAACCAAAGACACCACCTTTAATTAGTTCATGGAGGTACACTGTCTGGAAGGTGAATAGCTACACATTCTTGCTCTTGCAAGAATGGAACTTGCTCTGCAGCAATGCCCACCGAATTGTCTGTACTGTGACAAAGGCTGCAGCCCGCTCTGCTTGTGGCAGAGAGCAGAGCAGTGCCCGGTGATGTGCACTCCCTGCTGTGAAGGGAAGAGATCCAAGCAGGTTTACTGCAAGGGCTGTGTGTGCAAGGAAAGCAGTGGGTAAGGAGGAGAGTATTGCCTTTGCCCTTTTATGAAAAGGCAACTGAGGCAGCAGGGAGCTGACTTGCCAAAGGCCTGAGCATTGACTTAAGCCTGAGGCTGGGCTTGGAAAGATCTTTCAAAATCACGGCCCAAGACCCATCTCTAAAGGCATCCACTGATTCTTCCTGCTTTACAGTGCCTTCAGAGACAGAACAGCCATGTGTGCACTGGATAACCCTGTGTGCCTTGGAAAAAGCAGCCCTAGGGCAGCGCTAGGCCTCCATCAGTGATCCCAAATGCAAGGGGCGTACCTACAAGATGGATGTCTCTAATAACACTGCCAATTAAGTATTTTTTCCATGGGGTAAAGGCTGGCTAGCCATCTATCACAGCTCCATTTAATTCAGCCTGCAGTGGAGGCAGTGTAAACTTTTCCGCAATAAGCTGGAATCCCTTTTGAGTGTACAATCTTATTTCTAATTGCCTCGGGTGATGTTTAAGAGAATGCAGGTGCTCAGTTACTGCCTAGACTTTAGTCTGCACCCCCTGATGGCACTGCCAAGCCTCCCTGGTAACAGACCACGACTCCTTTAGTTGTAGGACACTGCTGGGTTGCAAAGCCTCTCTCAAATACCCGCCTTGCTGGATTCATTTATCTGGGTTTCTTGCTGATCTCTCAGATCATTTATTTTTTTGCTGCTGCTGAAAAGAAATGGTATGAGGGCTCTTAGTCTTTGGCCACCAGGACATAACTCCTGCTGGAATAGGGGCTGGGGGGAGGAATTCCTTCCCCTGTGGAATAGGGGCTGGGGGGAGGAATTCCTTCCCCTGTGGAATAGGGGCTGGGGGGAGGAATTCCTTCCCCTGTGGAATAGGGGCTGGGGGGAGGAATTCCTTCCCCTGTGGAATAGGGGCTGGGGGGAGGAATTCCTTCCCCTGTGGAATAGGGGCTGGGGGGAGGAATTCCTTCCCCTGTGGAATAGGGGCTGGGGGGAGGAATTCCTTCCCCTGTGTGTTGGATTAAACGGATAGATTTTTTCTACGGTGTCCCATACTTATTTAAAGAAACAATGAAGGTATCTTAGAGATAATGAAGAAGGATGAGAGAGCTTCCCTGGAGCTGTGCCCTGGGCTGTGTGGGCCCACGTTCAAGAGAGTTTTGGGAAGGGCCCACGGGGGCCAGTGCAGCGTTACGGCTTGCAGCTTTTTGCCTTCTTGCGCCGCCACACGCCTCAACCCGGGCCCACAAAGACCGAGAACGGCCGCTTTTCCCCACCGCTACGGCACGGCCGGCACGCAGCCCACCAAGAGCTGCAGTCCCGCGGCTGCCGCAGAACTACACTGCCCAGCAAGTGCTGCGGCCTGCTGTGCCCGCCGGGAGCGGCGGCGGGGCACTGCGGAGCACCCCAGTAGCTGTAGTCGGTCCGCCCCGGGGGCAGTGGGCGTGGTGGCGGGGGGAGACTCCATTTCCCGGCGGGCCTGGCAGCAGGGAGGGGGAAGGCGGTCAGCGCCGTGATGGCGGTCGATGGGGACCTGCTGCAGCTGGACCTGTACGGCCTTCTGGGCGTCGGCGAGAAGGCATCGGAGAAGGAGGTCAGGGCGGTGGGCCGGGAACCTTCCGGGGGCCGCGGGGAGGCTCGGACCGGGGCCCCATTCTCTTCCCTTGCCCAGCCCGGCTCCGCCACCCCCGCCTTTCCCTCAGGGCCGGGGCAGGAGGCGGCTCGGGCCCGGGGCTACGCTCCCAGTTGCTGCCCTGGGCCCTGCTGCACTGCTGGCCAGGGCTGCTAACGGGTGGGAAAGCCCCGTTTTTAATGTTGGCTCTACTGCCCTCAAGTTACCCTTCCCACCTCCCCTTGTAAGCCTGTGGGGCGAGACCTGGCTTTGGAGGAGGATGAAATCAGTTGGAGAGATCTGCACAATCTGCCTCGGACGATATTTCCCTCGCTTTGTTTGTTTACGTGCCTTTGGAAGGGAAGCTCCCCCGGTGTTTGCCAAAACCTGGCTGTTGGGGGCTGCTCTGGGTGCTGTAGGCTCCCCTAAGTCCTCTCATTAATTTTGTGGGTTGGGAATGGCATGTTGCCATTTTCCCTTTAACTGGTAAGTCAACACTAAACACCAGATTTGAGCAACTGGGCTGGGAAAGCGACCTTTCAAGGCTCTGAGTAAAACTCTTAGTAACTGAACAAGGTTAAACTCGAAAGGAAAACTTTGAATTTCCTCCTTAGGCTTCCTCTTTTTTTTGTCCTGTAGCAGTAAAGGGCAGCATAAGTACAATAGGGTAAAACTTGGAAGCCACATCCCGGGCATAACCAGCAGCTGTGTCTGAGGCCGCCTGGAGATCCCATGCATATGAAGTGCAAAACGGGAAGAAGCCAAATGTAATGCACAGGATTGAATGAGAAGAAGGTCTTCAGGTGGCCTTGGCTTCGCTGCCGAGCTAGTCACTGAGGGGAAAGGAGGAGAAAATTTCAAATTGGGTGTTACTGTGCAACTTAGTGGTGAGTGTAATTTAGAGTGCTAATCCTTGATGTAAAATACTTGAAACAACCCAAGGACCGATTGTGTGCAGAGCAGCATGGCCAGAAGAGATGAACAAAGGGGAGCAAGACTGTTTAGTCCTGCTAGACAAGACAAGTAATTTAACCTCACTGTTTAGAGAAGCCTGACCTGAACTTGCCACATAGAACTGTTATTGTAATAGTTGTGGCTGATGCCTGGAGAGGAGACTTACTCTCAACTGGAGCCTTGCTTAGGCAGGAGATAGGATTAGGCCTGTAAGGCTTTAGCTGCACAGTTCCCTTCCAGGTGCTTTGTCCACGAGGTGGTGCCAGGCCACCGCTTATTCCACTCCTTTTAGCAGAGGACTGCTTGACAGTGGAGCAGAGCAGCTTTTCTTCCTTTCCTTTCATGCATGCAGATGTGTCCCTGACAACGGGAGCTCAGGTCATTAAAAGTGACTTAGCTCAAAGTCGTCAATCTTTCTCTGAAGTGTAGAAGAGATTAAACAGTCTTTGGTCAAAAAATCTTCACCTTGCCAGGCTCAATTGTTGCATGGTAAATGGTGCTTTCTCTGTCCCAAAGTTACAGCTGCAAAGAACACTGTATCCCTCTGGCTAGAAAACTGCCTTGGTGAGCCAGACCTGGCTTTGATGATCGTGAGCTTTGACTGCTGTAATACAATGCACCTAGAAGTAAAACTTCTGGCTTTGAAAAGCTTGGACTCATTCAAAATATGGCTGCCTGCCTACTCAGTCTCCTGGGCTCAAATGCTTATCCTTGCAGTACACTGTGATTAAAAAGGACAGGTCACTGCGCTGGGGTTGAAAACAGCTTTTTGGAGGTCTCTTGCTATGACAGCAGGCTGCTTTGCCTTTCGGTGTGAGGGGTAATGGAGCTGTTGGCACTCCAGAAGTGGTCTTTGTTTTCTGTCAGGCCTGGGGGACATCTCGTCATGCAAATGAACGCTGGTTCAGCCACAGCCTTCTACTTATGATCAGGAGGTGTGGTTTAAGTTAGGCAAAACCAACAACAAAAGAAACCCTCTGAATAGTAATTTTTTGTTTCTGTGGTGGTTTTTGCAACACAGACTAAATGGCACCAACCAGTAACAGTAACTTTACGGACACGTAAAGCAGTTACCTGGAAAACGAACGCCTACGCTCCTTTTGAATCTTCTTCTATCCCATCAATTCTTTACCAAAATTATTTGTAAATGCATCACACTTGGACCTTTTCTTCTCCCTGTTAAAATAAGTTTGACCTTTATTACAATCACAGTTTGACCTTTATTACAAAAAGACATCAAGAAACAAACCATGGCCGATATAAGAAAATGTACACTGCATGCAAATGCAAAAGGGGAACATCCTATTTAAGCAAAAGCAGTTTAGAATTCCTATAAGTTTCAGGGAAAGCTTTAGAGTTACATTTGTCTGGGTTTAGTTTTGCATGTGTACCACCTGCAGTGGAAAAGAATATTGCAAAAAACACTACGTCACTATTGCTTCTGTCAGATGCACTTTAGTGTAACTGCAGTCTGATATACTATCGAAATACAAAAATGAAAACCAACGCAACTTCATTGAGCCAAATACTTACTCCTCTTGAAGTCTCTGCTGTTCTCTGTCAAACTCCTCCCTAGATAAAGGAGGCGCTTGTGTCCTTGGGAGGGTGTGTGCCTGAGCCGTTGGTACTGCTGTTGGCAGCCACGCTGGTGACCTGTTTGCAGGAGCTGGGGGATATCCTGGAGGGGGGGCAGTGCACCCAGCAGGTGGAGGCTGGCCAGGTGGGAACTGAGGAGGCAGCTGTGGTGGTGGTCCCCGCGGTGGGAGAGGAAGGGCACGGAGTGCTGGAGGACGCAAGGGAGGTGGAGGCACAGGCACAAAGATCGGTATTGATGCTGGTAGTGCTGGGGCCTGAGTCCTTTGGGTACGTTCACTGTGCGGGCGTCCTCCATTGGAACTTCTAAAGAAACCCAAAAACATGTGTCACCGTTTGTTACACTCTGCCCCAATTTTAAAGAGGAAAGCGAACCAAGGGGGAGCATGGTGGCGAGCACTTCTTGTTCTCAACTGAAGCATTTTTCTCCCCGCTTTCTGTTCATTTGAGACTACACTCATTTCTGGATCCCCACACTTGCCTTCCCCATCCCCAGCCCCAACACTTCCCTCAGTCTTCTCTCCTTACACTCAGCTTTGCGGCTGTGGATGGAGGCTGCCCATGCTTACAGGAGACTCCCATCTCCCATGTGCCAAGTGCCCACCGCTCCTCTGCCGCTCCTTGATAGAGTTAATACTTCACACTTCTCATCTTCAAAGCACTGCACAAATATTAACTAATCTTCCCTCGAACTTCTTTTAACTTCTTCCACATAGGCTTCCTATGTTGTTGCCTCATGATGATGTGTTTGGCCTGGTTTTGTCCCTGAATTGTTATTTTCTTGCTTACTGAATTGGAGATTTTAGACAATCTGTGGGATGGATCCTGGGTTTTGGGTTTAGTTATCTTTAAGATATTATAAACACAATGCACCCTCACAATCTAGCTGTAACAAATCTATACCAAAAGGAAGGACTAAGCTGACACTGCAATAATAGATAAAGCAGGCTCCTCTCTCTCCAACTGAGAGAAAGCAGCTTGGCTATTTGAGATGACTAAATTGAAGAAATTCAAAATTGTCATAAAATAACACAAAATAGCGTTGCCTTTTCCAATCTTTTGCTCAATCGGTATCAACTAAGTTGGTAAAAAAGAATGTTGGAGGCTGATTTCTGTTGGGAAATCAATTTCTTCCTCCCTATTCAGCCAGTAATCAAAAGGGTGGCTTTCCACCTGACCTTTTCATTATATTTCATTTTTATATGTGATTATGGTTTCCTCAGGAAGCATTCATTTTTCAGAGTCCTCTTTTCAATCGTGTGCTGGAGTTTTATTTTAAATAATCTTCCTGCAAGCACAGATCCCCTTTGTTAAAACCCATTCAAAGTAAGCCATTTAACAATTAATTACCACTTGTATCCTCCACAACTCTCTGGGCATACTTATTTCATTATAAATCAGCTGTTGTATAAGTTATGTGTTATGGCCTCATTTAACAGGTTACAAGTAGTAATATATTGAATTTCTGTAGCATACTTACAGCTCCCAGCCTGCTCTGCCAGCTGCTGAGCGAACTGCACTGGCTCTCGTTGGGTGACCTTTTGGCGTGGGGAGAGGAAAAAGAAAAAAATCCCGTTCAGTTTATCTGAAGATAATTTTTGAAAAGAAATTCTCAAGTTATAGTTACTGACCAGTTGTGTGCATTGAGTGTCCTTGGGGGCCCAGAAGACTTGGTAATGCTGGTGGTCTTAGAACAGGAACCCGATAGCCCTTGTGAAGAAATGCAAACAGTTGGAAAATAAGCTCTGCTAAGATACAAGAATCACTGCATATGTGGAAATAAAATTTACCTTCTCTTCCAACAAACTGCTGATTGACTGAAAGGAAGATTTAGAAAGCTCAGCAGCACTCACCAGCGCAGCAGGAGGTGTAACAGTATTGACATCACTACAAAAAAACCGAAATTTTTATTATTCAAAGAGTGTTTTGAAGTGCTACTTGAAATATAAAGTCCAAAGTGGGAAAAGGCTGACTATGGTAAATGGGGAAAAAAAAAAAATAATCTTCTCCAGATTTACAAATGTGAGGTTGGACGATTCCAAATGAAGCACTGACGAGAAGTCCATTTGGACTACTGGCATTTAAGGAGAAACAGAATAGACTAGACAAGACCATTTCAGTTGGAAGGGGCCTACAACGATCACCTGCTCTAACTGCCTGACCAATTCAGGGCTGACCAAGTTAAAGCATGTTATCAAGGGCATTGTCCAAATCCCTCTTAAACACTGACAGCCTTGGGGCATCGACCACCTCTCCAGGAACCCCGCTCCAGGGTTTGAACAACCTCTTGCTAAAGAAATGCTTCCTAATGTCCAGTCTGAGCCTCCCCTGGTGCAGCTTTGAACCATTCCCACACGCCCGATCGCTGGATCCCAGGGAGAAGAGATCAGCACCTCCCTCCCCATGTCCCCTCCGCAGGAAGCTGCAGAGAGCCATAAGGTTGCCCCTCAGCCTCCTCTTCTCCAAACTAGACAAGCCCCAAGTCCTCAGCCGCTCCTCACAGGACATTCCTTCCAGCCCTTTCACCAGCTCTGTTGCCCTCCTCTGGACGCATTCAAGGACCTTCACATCCTTCTTCAGTTGTGGGGCCCAGAGCTGCACACCATGTTCAAGGGGAGGCTGCACCAATGCTGAATACAGCAGGATGATGACCTCTTTTGACTGGCTGGTTCTGCTGTGTTTGCACCCCAGGGTGCAGTTTGCCCTCTTGGCTGCCAGGGCTCACTGGAAAAATATTTTATTAAGCTCACTGCACATGAATGATTAAAGTACACATAGCCCACACACTGACTCTCAGGTCTGGAAGATGCGAGAACTGAAATTCTGTTAGGAAATGTTTCTGTGCCAGTTCAGAGGCTGCCTTAGAGGTTCTTTTGGATTGTGACCCTTTGCAGTCAATGGGACAGCTGAGCCTGACAGTCTTCGGGACAGAGCGGCTATTTGCCTTCAAGGCATAAAACTGAAAGGATAGAAGCCCTAACCAACAGTACGGATTTGTCATGTATTTTCATATGACTTCACTGGGTTGCAAACTTAGACTTCACAAGGGTGAGGATAGAGTTAATTTTCTTCATAGTAGCTGGCGTGGGGCTATGGTTTGGATTTGTGCTGGAAACAGTGTTGATAACACAGGGATGTTTTCATTATTGCTGAGCAGTGCTTACACAGAGCCAAGGCCTTTTCTGCCTCTCCCCCCACCCCACCAGCGAGCAGGCTGGGGGTGCACAAGGAGCTGGGATGGGACACAGCCGGGACAGCTGACCCCAGCTGCCCAAAGGGATATCCCACGCCATATGGCGTCATGCTCAGCATAGAACGCTGGGGGAAGAACAAGGAAGGGGGGGGGATGTGCGGAGTGATGGCGTTTGTCTTCCCAAGTAACCGTTACGCGTGATGGAGCCCTGCTTTCCTGGGGATGGCTGAACACCTCCCTGCCGATGGGAAGGAGGGAAGGAATTCCTTGCTTTGCTTTGCTTGTGGGTGCGGCTTTTGCTTTACCTGTGAAACTGTCTTTATCTCAACCCACGAGTTTTCTCACTTTTCCGATTCTCTCCCCCATCCCACTGCGGGGGAGTGAGCGAGCGGCTGGGTGGGGCTTAGTTGCCAGCTGGAGTTAAACCACGACGTGCGTGGAAAGAGATTTAACTCGATACATAAAAAGGGGGGAAAGCTTTCTGCCTTTTTTTTTTTCCTTTATACAAGGAGAGTCCTCTCCTATTAAGGCTATACCTCAGTATTAAATAGAACTGGTAACAAAGTAATCCGTTATCTCCTATTTCTGCTTTCAGAAGCTCAGATTTGATGGTTTGGATTAACAAACATGGCAGTAACACTCACATTCGTCACAGTAACTGTTTCCACAGCAGGGTATAACAACTGCATCGGTCATTGTATCTTTACAAAGGAGACACAGCAGCTCATCTGGGACAGGTTCATCTGAGGAGGAGGACGGCTCCTCTGGTAAAAAGGGAGGCTTTTCCTTCTTCCCTCTGGCGTAAGCTTCCCTGGAGGGGGGGGTGGGGAAGGGAGAAGAAAAACGTTAAAGATGGCTTAAGTTAAAGATGGTTAAAAGTTAAAGTTAAAAGTGAAGGAAAACTTTTCCAAGCTTTGGATTTTATCAAAGGAAGAGAAGAGATGGAATTCTTCTCACTCCGCGTTAGCCTTCTAAGACGTAGGCATTTCATTTAAACTGCTTTTCTATAGACGCAACACTAGAAGAGGGAGGGGGGAACAATTTTCCTTCTGCAGAACTCTCCCATTCATTGGATCAACGAAGAAATTAGCTCAGACTAGAACAATATCATTTTCTGACAATATTTAGAAATCAGGTGAAATGAATCCCACCTCTCCTTTGCCAGGGGGTAAAGGTAAATTGCAGGCTCAGGATGAAGTTAGCCTCCGAGTAATGACATTTTGTAAAGAAGGGAAGTCTATGTTACAGCTTCTACAAAAGGAGATCCATGACAGAAAAACAGAAGTGCTACCAAGTGCATTTCACAACAGCCACTCTTGTCAGCACACGCTAGTATTTTCTTAGTTTAGAGCAACAGGAAAACTTCAGCCTGTTTCACCCATGGGATTTGATAACAGGCAGAGGGGGAGGAAATCTCAGTCCAACGGCGATTTGTTACATTTTGCAAGAAGCCTTTGAAACATAAACCAGAAGCAAAAGGAGCTTTCAGAGAGAACAACTCCAACTGTAAACACGACTGAAATATTTTGCAGAAATGCAGATGCTTAGCATAGCACAGGTTTAACCATCTTCCAGGGGCACCAACAGCAGGACCACCCTCTTTGAATCTTAGAAAGTATCACAGCTTTTAAGGTTAAGATACAATGACAACGCTTCCTCCCCCGTCATTACACAGGCTGGCCAATTTGGTGGCGTTGCCACTCAGACATTTACGCATAGTTTCCCTCCTTCACTTTTTGGTCCGTCCAATTAATTCCATACTTACGCATTAATAGCTGGTATTACGTATTTCCCCGTGTTTGTTAGCATAGCACCCTTCGTATGGGGATCTTTCACCTCTATCAGGAAACTCCTTGGAATTCCGGTGCTCTTTTTAATTCTGGGAACAGAGGCCACATTTTTGTCCTGTTAAGAAAAGAAAGGCAGACGTATCTCAAGACCCACACTTAAAATGACATTTCCATGATTATTTTGAGCAGCAAAAGCCTTTAATCCTCTCCTTTTACTTAACATAAGGGTTGCTGGACTAAAATACTTCTTTTCCTAAATGAATACAGCCAGGATGTTCCAAGGCTTGAGCAGTGTTTTGAACGCCGTCGACATTCTTTGGCTTCACTTCAGGGTCCTTAAGGGTGAAATAGCCCTGAGCCCCCCATCCACTCAGAAGAGATACAAACCCGCTCCTCCTCCACAGCGCAATTCACAGGGCGAGCTCAAGTCAGTGCTCGGAACCACTCACTGGGGAAACTTATATCCACCATCGATATACGAAGGTTCAATTCCTACCTCCTGCATAGACGTTCAGTGACTAACGTTCAGTGGCATGAATACTCAACCAGAGGCTTGTGTAATTAAAACAGGCAAACATTCAACAGATGGGGTCAACAGAAACATCTTGGGTTTATATGAAATACTAAAAGCTGTGAACTGTCATTAAAAAGAGCTAAAACCAGAAAAACTTCCAATAATATTGAAATATCTAAAAATATGGATGAAAGTTCACAGAGAAAGATCCATGGACACTTTTAATGTCTGTGACCTGGAAAAAATACAGTGTTACATTTAAAACTCCAGGTTTCCCTTGAATTTTGACGGGCTTTGCAACATTGCCAGATCACTTCTATCTTTCACCCCAAGAGAAACAATTCTTAATATCAGCAGTCATGTATTTATTATGGAACTGCCAAGGGAAAAAAATTAAAAACTAAGGAACACCAGAAGTCCCCCGCAGCCTTACCCCATTTCTTGGGCAGTTCTTTATGTAGTGGCCAGGTTTTCCACAGCGAAAGCAAGTATATGATGGTGGAAGCGGATCCAAGGGTTTCTTCATGTAACTAAAAGGTTTTTGGGAAAGAAAGAAAAAGGTATGTGTGTGTCTCTCTTGTTATAACAAACATCTCCACAATTTTTCCCTAATCTTCAAAGAACAGATTTGACGTTACCAACACTTACTTGATTGGGTCGTATGCACGACAAGACTGCATCATCATCGCTTTGATTTTATCTTCTTCAGAAGCATTGGCCTCAGCCAGGTTGGCAGTCTGTTCAACAGGCAAGGATTTGACACACGCATTAGAAACACATTTAAGCCCACACGGCCAAAGACAGCACCACTCACCCGATCCTGCAAAGAGCAGCGCAGCGCTGCCTGAGGCTGCATGAAAACAGCCGCTGATATAAAACAGAGCCGGGCTGAAGATGTTCTGGGGAGTCCTTACGCCACTGCAGGGTGTTTATGGGCCTGGGAACCTACTTGGAAAGAGCCTTCTTGGGCACTCAAAACCTTGGGCTCTGTTTGTACCTTACAGAAAGACTCCTGTAACCCAGCCAATTTTTTTCCAAGTGGACTGAAGCTCTGTGTAGAAAAAATTATACTATCCAGTACTTTTAAGCTGATTTTTAAGCCCCAGACTATTTGAAGGAGAAGATATCCACTGCACATTTAAGTGAGAAAGATGTATGCAAGCATCATCATTTACATTTCGCAGCATTAAAAGGACAGACGAGAGTCGGGGAAGTTGGTTTTGCTTGCTGACATTCAGCTTCAGACACAGAAGCATTAGAAGCAATCAAGCTTTTTCTAATCCCTCAGCAAGACAAAAGATTCTTTTCAGTGGAAAGTTGACCACGATGTGCTGTAGGCAGTCCAAGCTGCACGTTCCCCCCCAGCTTCTTCATATTAAGTGATTGAACTACAGCAAGCAAAACCTGCAGTTTTTTCCAGTTGACTGCGTCCTTGTAACATACAAATTGGAATATAAACCTTATCCAGAATTATTGAAGGTAGCTGGGTTTTTTTAAGTAGTATTTGTTCAAATGCTTTTATTACACACTAGTCCAGGTACAAGCAGGGCCTAAGGGAGTGACTGTACGTGATCTGGACCTTCAAGCACCTATCCTTCAGATCAGCCACTCGTGGTTTTGTTTTTAGATGCATTCACTCACAAAAGCAAGCAACTAGTTTCAACATTCAATTAAATGGTTGTTTCGCATACACAGGTTTTTCTCAACAGTAACATAATGCAGATCAACAGCTATGAAATCATTAACGTTTACAGAAAACTTTGCAGATACTCATTTGTCTGAACCCAAACAGTTTACAAAACACACCCAAAACCCACACAACATTACTAGGAATAGAGCAAAATTCAAATATAGCATTTCATCCATAGTAATAATAAAAGAGAAAACAGTTAACACATTGCCTCCATGCTGAGCCAGTCTGCACTAAAGAGGTTAGAGCAAGTAGCAGTTTGAGCTGCTTTATGTTAAGTTCCTGGATTTTTCTGAAATACTTAAATTTTCTCAAAAGCTTAAATGTGTGCACTGCTTGGACAGTTTTTCACAGTTCAGAGTAAAACTTGACATGAGTCTACAGAACCAAGGACACGCTTAGAGACAGCACTAATGGAGACCAATTTCTTTTGGTGGCTGCCTTCCAAACTTTTTTTTTTTTTCCCAAAATGTACACAATTTAATTTCTGCAGTGAGAGAGGGAAGAAGTTACCAGTGGGAAGAGATTTCTCTGTCTCGGAAATGAACTCCAGCCTTTCTTTTCAGAAGACAGAACTAGCTACTCTGCGTTAAGCCCTGCCTTCTCTCATCTTTGTCACTTTAAAGACTAGGAATTTAATTGGTTGCTACGCCTTTCACAAAGTGCAATCACTAGTGCTTTCCCAAAGTTACACATGGTTGAGCGAAAAAGCAAGCAGTTCCATAGCAAAACACGGCATTACAACAGTTTCAGAAGGTCACATCTGCTAATATGCCACACACACACATCGGCATATTCCTATCAACAGTTAGGCACACCTACACAAGTTACACAGTCTGCATTCAAACAAATTAGATTGGGTTGTCCGCTGTATATATACTCCAATTTATGAAATTGTGCAGCATTCACAGAATGGATCTGGAACTGTAATGACTAGAAATTCAAACATAGCCATGCAATTGTCCATGCTCCAGAAACACTTCTATTTTGGCTGTTGCAAACCCCCCTGAAATGTCCATAACTTCCAGTCAGTTCAATTCTTCTGTAAAAATTGGGTTACTTACCAATGCAAAATTAACAAAACATATGAAAAACAGTAAACAGCTTCCAAAGTGCTGCTTCTTTGTGTTTTGAAGATGAGCAGTACTGCCACATTACGTTGAGGCTGATAAGGTACTCCCCTTCGATCTTCCCAAACTGGCAACTACTCTTTACAGGATAGTACCAAATATACACACATTTTAAAGTTAAAATAAATACTTTAAATTACTAAAAGTTAAATTAAAGGTTTTTTTCACATTACAACAGTTATCCAGCTATAGATCACGGTATAAGATTTAAAAATACGAAGCAAAGACTTCTTTTTTTTAAAGCATTTGACAAGAATATATACATACCTTAGCAAGCTGGGCCAGAGAAATAGATGCAGAAGAGTCACCAATCTGTTCACAAAAAATTAAACACATAGTCAAGTTCTACAACCAAAACACAGCAATAGTTAACCCCTACTGTAGGCTGAGAGTCTGCACTATATCCTCCGAGTGTCCCTCAAAGAGGCATTTCTAACCTAGCGTCATTTGTATTTGTTCATAACAAAGTCCAAGCCTGTGACAGCTTAAGAGTGCCGATGTGGTTAATGAGAAGAAGCAAAAATAACCAGACCCGCTTGAGATCAGCTTCTTGCCCCAGAATATCTCAGAGAGGGACCCTTGTCCAATGTGCACAACTGCTTAAAAGTCAAAAGGGTAAGGAAGCTGTCAGTTTTCAGCTAAAAAGGATTTTAAAAAGTACTTGAGTTTCTTTGAGAAGGCAGCATCACTACAGGAAACTTCTTTTCAGTGTAGTTTGTAAATTAAGCAGTTAATGTCTCATCCTTTATAAATGCACACGGTTTGGTTTTATGAACACTGTAGAGTTGCCCGTCAAAATAAAGCACAGGCGTATCAGCCCTGAAACAGGAACTCTGCCCCTCCTGTCAATCCGGTTAAAAATATTCACCATACCCCACAAAACCCAAATAAAAACACCAATCCAAAACATCGGCCATAAAAGTAGCCACCACTTTGGCTAGAAAAAAAGAAACTGCTCAAATTATTGAAATAAAGGTGTTTACCATTACAGAGTAGCCTACAAAAACTGAGAAAACTGGGGGTTTGTATCGCATTAGACCACAGGCCATACGATCCAAATTAGTTTGGGAAGTGTGAGAATTTCACATTATTCTCCTTGCTATCGGACCAAAACCAATTTGTAATGATGATGAACACATGGATTCAGAGCACAACCCTGTGCATTTTTTCTCCCTTGCAACCACACTCCTCCCTCCCAGCTCCCTACTGGAACAGCTTGCAGGAATGAACTTCTCAGGCCACTGGTTAGTAAAAAGGGTAACTCTTTTCTTGGTCCTTTTCCAGTGTATTCAATTAGATTATGCCACAAGCCACAGGTAAGCTTACGCTAGTAAAACCTTATTCGAAAGACACCTGAATCACTGCTTATTAGGTCTTAAGCTGTTCCAAAGCGTAGACTAAACTTTCACAATGTAAACTGAAGAGCTCTCCTCAAGAGGTCACCAAACGGATCGGAAGAGAGATTAAAACCCTTCCTTGGAAAAAGCTCTTCTCCTTCATTACCGAATGTAGTGGAAGAATTCAAGGGAGCCGTTTTAGCAGACTCTGGGGAAAAAATATGGGCATGCAGAAGATGATTCCTCACTCCAGTGAATCATCCCTTCTCTATACGTTTAGGAAAGCACATACAACATTACCCTAGGACTAACTCAAAAGTTGCCTTTGGAGAGGAACACCCAGACCTGGAAAAAGAGACCTTCTTTCCATTGCAAGTCTGACCAGAAGATTCAGCTTTCCTTCTCTCCAGAACATTTTGTACCCAGTTATGTTAAAAAGGAAGCCCGATCAAGTATTTTGGAGCTTCACGCTCCATATGCCACTCTTTCTTACATGTGGAGAAACAGGCCTGTGTTCTCTCATGGCAGGTGTAAGCACTGCCATTTTGCCTTTTTTCCAAAGCAAACAAGAAATCAGGAAAGCTCTCTACTGGAGCCTAGCATTAAACTGTCTAGTACTGACCAGTAACTGAAACGTAGCAGTTAATAAACTATGAATTAGTTCTTGTCTTTTTTTAGGAAGCAGTTATTGTATGGCCTGCAGGCAACAGTCCGATTTCTTAAAAGAGGTGATAGCACTAACAGTTACCAAAAGCAGCAAATAGATAACTAATGTATTATTTAGTACGTTTGCCCAACAGCCATCTTCCAATGATCCTACATTCCTGCGTCTTCTCTTTTTCTTTACATTTCTACTGAAATATTCCCTGCCAGTCCCTCCAATCAAAGAAACAACATCTCCAGGAAACTTGTATGCAACCCTAAGATAACAGGGTTGCAGAAGAATTGGGGAAAAAAAACCCAAAACCAAACAAACCCCAACCCCCAAATCGACAGACAATATATTAACCCATTTCAAACAGAAGACTCGACAGAAACTAACACAACGCAAGTGGGACAGGGGACAGAAAAGAGGAGGAAAAGACTCATCTCACTGGTGGATTGCGACATTTAAATTACAGTGGTTTCCTAGAACCCGATAGCTTGGCTACACTAAAAATTCAGCCAGGAAGGATCACAGTTGTGCCTGACGGTGCTAAAACAACGGGCACGCCTCTCTGCATTTCTGCAGCCTCTAAGGACAAACACCAACCAGAGATCCTCGCAGTTACTGAAATAGTAACCTAAGCCAAAAAGGGATCCACTTGCTTGCTTTGGCTGGAGTAACAGGAGGACAGCAGCACAAATTTGCAAGTGCAGAATGACAGCTAACAGAAGACAAGACAGTGAAGAAATATTCAAAGTATAAGCTTTTGTGCATCCTTTTTAAAGAAATCTCAACTAATTTCAATTTTGCTGCTTTACTGTTCTAACTAACACTAACTCTTTCCTCCCACTCCAGGATTTTTCTTTTTTTTGAGACACCTGTGTTAGCTTATGGTAAGATGCTAACTAGAAAGGTATTACAGCCATGCCAGGGAGCACCCAAGGCTAAAAGAACGTTAACCTTATATATAAATATGATTTGTGTTTCTACACTTGCTAGTAAACACAAAGAAACATAATTTTTCAAGAAATAGAAACCCATCTGAATTAGATCAAATACTATAAACGTGGTTTACAAAACTGAATTCCATGAACTCCTAGGGTCCCTGGGCCAGGAAAACTAACTCACGCTCACAATGAGAGGCATTCGTGTCCAAAAAGGAATTTGAAGCCATCACTGATAGAATTACTGATGTCAGATTTAGACTTAGTGTTTTCAGACCTACATACAAAAAGTTTTCCATTTCAAATTGATTGTATAGCATTCCACGAGAATCGGAGGCTGTATTCTTCACAGAACACAGACCCAGAGGTCACGAATTCCTAGACTAAGTTATCCTAACAGCTGAGCAAGTGATCAGATCCAATGCTACAGGGTTAGAGCAATGCCTCACACCATTCTGGTGAAGAAAAAGCAGTTAGACTTAAAATAAAGATGAAAAGTAAAAATCACCACATAGGAATTTTTATACTGTAAGGACTATTTTGAAATCTGTAGCTACACGCAGTTTTCGACGCAAGTGGCAAATCAAGGTCTAGACCATTACCAGTCAAGTAGTGCCTTGTGTTACTGATTTACATTTTAGCAGCAGAATGACAGTGTTTCCAAACCCGAAGAAAAATGCTGCCCCTTTTCCAAACGTACATTGAAAGTGGTGGTATACTAAAGAAAGGCTTAACCTTTGGGAAATTAAAGCAGCATCCAACCCTGAAGTCACCCAGATCCAAAAATGTACTGCAGGCAGAAGGTAAGAAAAATGACAGGGATTTTACCCACAATGCACCAGGCTCTAACCTTGCGCCACAATTTGTACACTGGGTTTTAGGTTTTTTCATTTGCAGACAAACTATTAAATTAAACTGCTTCATCAGATACAGCGGAAAGATCAAATGCAGAACTGTAGAATGCCACTTTGTGTAGCAACGATATTTAAAATCACAGCAATCTATTTCAGACATTTATGCACTCAGAGGGGCCCAAACAACATCACTTCAATTATACAGTTTTAGGAACAAATACCCAAGTATTTAAGGACATGAAAAGGAATCACTTAGCTGCACAGAACTGTCCTCAAAACGTATGGGATATGTTGGGTTTTGTATTTGTTTGAACCCCCAGGTCAAAAGTAAGAAACAGTACCAGGTTTAACAAAGTGGTTTCTCAGTGGCTTTTGATAACATTTTCAAAAACCATTAGGCAAAAAAAGTATTTAAAGACAAAAGCTAAGTGATACAATGGGAAAATGGCAAAAAATACACTCCAAACCATTTTTACTGCAAGAAACAAAAAGCACACAACAAGCTATACAAACATAGACATTGCCAGCTATAGGCAGTCAGATGTAGAACATGGCACCATGTTCAGTTGTGCAAACCTGGAACTTACACGGTCTAAAAACGACTGTACATCCTCTGTACAACACAAAGTCATTCAGGCAATATTCTGGCAGATGCAATAGGAAATACAATGCATTGCTAGGCACAAATACCAATATTCACAGTAGAACTGTGCAAATAATGGCATTACTCAGCTTTTACTATGCCAAATCAAATACATTGCATTTACAACATATGCTATGTTTTACTGGAAAATATATTAAGTCAATGTTTGGAAAACTAATACAAAGCTACATTGTTTAGAATTAAGTGCAGCGTGTAGAAAAAAGCGTGAGACTGTGTTTTACATACGGCTTTTGATGTTCCACTCGCTGGCTCAGTTCGACTTCTAGAAGAAGAAATAAAGGGGATCAGAACTTAAAAGAACGCCCTCGTACCCAACGTAAAGTAGTGAAAACAGATTATAAAACCTGAATATCGAAACATTATGTCCCGATACTCTGGTGAATGTGGACATTTATTCGTACACATAAACTGTTCTCTCTTGGTACATGCCGTGCAACTAAAAAAACCCCAAAATCACATTTCTACCTTGTCACAAATTACTCTCAGACTTACAGCTATAGAACACAACAGGGCAAGAGCAAGTCCTCGGGTATTTTGTCTCTGCTATGTAAGTATCAAAAATACAAAGTCTGCACTACAGTTTTGTGTTCTTCAGTAACCAACCACCAAAACACGAAGGTCACCTTAGCCAATCTGTATGCCCCTAGCGTTACAAACAGGTACCAGATACGGCACTTGAGTTTCTAAGAAAGAACAGGGATAGTCCAGACACTTTGAAGTGCAAGGTCACTTAAGTGAAAAACATCAGCCCTCTGACAAAGAAATAACAAAACTGTCAGCAGCAGAGTCTTTAGAACAGGGTTTCTTTGTGGAAGCCCAAGCACTGTGTTCAGATATCTACCATATTTAGCCACGAAAGTGCCAAAATATTAAATGTGTTACGCATGCTATATTGACCAAAAATAGTAATAGAAATGTCACCTGAAAGCAGTTCCTAGGGCTTTGTGCGGTTTAGGAGTCCTGCAACAAGAAAAAAAAGGTCTTAATTGCCAGAATTTGCTTTAAGATAATCTTGAAAATGCTACAATATTTTAGGAAATATTTATTACATTTGAAAACTTGCTGAGATTCCACACGCTCATTGATCTGTATCTGCATGCTGCTCATCATGGATCAGACAGGCAACCACTGATATCGTTCGCAAACAATTCACCCATCACCCAAAGTGGGCCATGAGCAGAGGCAATTCAAAGGCTGCGGTGGCATTTATGTACAAATAGAAAGTGCCATTCTTTCCTTATCCCCACATGCAGGTATTGATTTGATCTTTGATGCTAGCAGCATCTCTCCTCTCCTTTTAGGGCAGCATTACAGTACCAGGAGAGGGTGCCATCCAACCCGAAACGGAGGATGCATTGACAAGGCAGCGCTAAGCATCCGCATTGAAATTAACCCCCAAAACAAGGCCATGTTTATAAGCACAACGCTGTGGCGTCCAGAATTACCAGGTAGCGCCTGAAAGCACTGCAACAACTCCTGCAGTAATATGCCCAAAGTTTACATGCAGAGCCACATACATTCAGGGGTTTGTGCTTGCAAATGCTTCCTGGGTAGCAGGATGCTGCTGTACTGTTTGTTCAAGACACACTGTAGCTCATCAGTCTCTTTGTTGAGAACCAACATTAGAAAGACATGGCAAAACCACAAGCTAATCATATCTACTAATGGTGGTGGAGAGGCATATCTTTAAGTAGGCTGGCAACCATGACCCTCCAAACAATGCTGACGTAGCTGATATAGAACTGGACTGTATGAACACATAAATGTCCGCAGTAATCCTGTAGTCAGGATTGCATTTGAATAGCTGTCATTTTAATCAATATGCCTGCTTCTCTGTCCTCTGTAAATCTTAGGAAGACAGAATTAAAACCTGGGGCACCAATATCAGCTTAGGGTAAAAACAGACTTAGAAAGATAACCAGCAACATTTGGTAACATGCTAAACTGCTTATTGAGTTTCAAGTTTGGAAAGGATTAACTGTTCCTTCATCGTACTCGCGCAAAAGGCAATATACTTTCGGATATTGTTGTTTTCTCTTGCCTGAAACGGACAGTGTCTTTAGGAAACTAATAGGAATCACTTCTGAATGGAACTTCTTGTTTGCATGGTTCGCCAGCTGGCAACCCTTGGTCTTTCCTCTATAGCTAGCATGCAAAAGCCCCAGATTTGGGGGGTAATGTTGTAGAAGTCGCTTTCTAGTTCCAATAGATTCCAATAACATAACAGTAGGAGCAAGGCCTGTTGGACCCTTAGACTGCAAGCTGTGAACCTTCACCTAGATATGCTGACCGTATGCTGAACTCTTACTTAGCTACATGAAGGAAGGCCCTGAAACCAGTGCAAACCAGGAAGATAAGGTAGCCGAAAGAATCAGCAGAAGCTGCAGCTAATCAAGATAAGGAAAAGAATGACCTACCTGGAGACAGGGAAAGGATCCAATAGGGAACAAGAAGACCCCAGACCCAAATATTACTATTGGACCGAACCGTTGCATGAGGGGAGGGGAACTTAGACTGTAAGGGTATAATTGCTCAGGGATTCCTTTGTTCGGGGTCGCTCTCCGGAGGCACCCAGCTCGAGCTGCTCTTCACCGCTGTACCACTCAATAAATTCGCCTGGCATACGTCGTGTCGGAGACTCTGCTTCGAGGAAACCTAGGGTCGAGCCTGAGGGGAGAGGAAGCGCCCAAGGGTGAGTGTGTGTGTGAGCAACGAGTCGAAAAGGGGCACCCGTCAGCTGAGTGGAGCTGCCCGCTGCGAAGGGACTCCGGTCCTAGCAGTTAAAGTCTCAGGTGGTGTGTGTGCGACTGCCTGAACGGTGTGTGAATGCTCGGGCAGCTGCTGCTCCCTTAACAGTTTGGTGACCCAGATGGGACCCTAGGCCATCACCCTCGGATCCTACCACCTCTAAACATCCAACTGCCTGCAGCAGGTGAATTTACCTGGGACCTTTGGAGAGGGAGGCTCTGAAAGGTGAGTGTTAAAAAATTCCCTGAGCAGACTAGTGATTTAGGGGGTGTGTGGCCTGATCAGCGTAAATCACACAGAAGGAAAAGAGGAGGGGGAAAAAAAAAGGAAAGAAAAAAAAAGGGGAAAAAAAAAGAAAAAAAAAAAAAAACAGAAAAAGAGGAGGGAAAAAACCCATAAAAACAAAGGTGACGTGTGGCTTGATCAGCATAAATCACACAAGGCGGTGTGTGGCGGGATCAGTGTAAATCGCACAAAGGTGGTGCGTGGCGGGATCAGCGTAAATCGCACATAATTAAGGAAAAGAAATGGGAAATGTACCCGGCATAGAAAAGGGGGTGCCCTTAGCTGTGGTTTTACACGCTTGGAAAAATTTATGGTACAGCGGAATTATCTAAAAGCACGCAACCAAATTATGCCAAGAGGGATGGCCGTCTGTTACAAGAATGGCAGGAGGGAGCTCCCTGCAGTCATGGCCAACCTAATGTATTGGAGAACAAACTAATGGATTGGAGACATGGACTGGAGGATAGGTACCCCATACCAGCTGGATTACTGGTACGTATGGCATGCATGACCTGGGGAGAGAAAGCTTCCAGGACAAAAGTCAAAAAAGAAAAATGGGGTAATTGTAGCAGTAGCAGAAGCTACCACACAAGAAACTCCTGCAAGTAGTTCAGACCCCACTTTATCTGTCATCTCTATCTTCTGATTCTCCTTCTGTTTACCCACCGGCTGCTGGACTCTTTCCTATCACTATGACTCATGTTCCTAATCCTACTGCTGTGCAACCTGGGGCCTGGCAGAGACTGGGCCAGTGTTAACCTTTTATAAGCACCAGCCTTGGAAACCTGGTGACGTAGTGGTGTGGGGAAGTAAGATGCCCCACCTAAGGGAAGATGCCGAGAGGTGTGCCCAGCTACTCTCAAATATATGTGCAGAGTGTAATCCAAATGGAAGTGACACTTGAATACCATTAAGGGAACTCTTTCACCCTTATGAAAGAAAAAAAAAAATCAATAAGGATGCTGAATTGGCTCAACAGGCAGGAGGAAACAGAAAGCCCTGGACAGCAAATGATCCAAACTGGGACTATAATCATGCAGGAGACCTGATGAGCATCCTAGTGATTTCTGGGGACAACTCCGGCAAGCTCTGCTAAAATACGGAGGAATGACGCTGCAGAATTTTAGTGATGCGCTCACGATTAGCGTCTTTGTGGGCCAGGCAGTGCCCGATATAAGGGATTACTTTAAAGAACACATGCGTGGGTGGCAGGGAGAGAATTTGGAAAAGATTTTGAGTATTGCTGTGTTTGTGTATGATGGGTGTGAAGAAAAGCAAAAAGCTGAGCAGATTAAAGGCAAAAAGAAAAAAGAGGAAAAAAAAAAGAGGCAAAAGAACAGGAGGCAACTTTACTGGCTGCGGCTTTAGTAAGGAATTTGCAAGTGAGAGACCGGGCTAAGAGAGGAAAAAGACCCTTTAGCAAGGAATTTGCAAGTGAGAGATGGGAGCTGGGGGGAAGACCACCAGCTACGAGGTCTGAGCTAAGACCAGGAAAAGAAGAAAGGGGAACGGGAAGGAACGCTGGAAAGGAGTGTTATTATTGTGGAAACTTAGGGCATATAGAGTGGGAATGCCCACTCTGGCCTTGGGAAAGGACAAAAGAAAGAAATTGTCACCGGGAAGAATTGCCTCGAGAAGATTCACAATCACAATGACTGGAAGAAAGAGACCCTGCAGATCTTGAAGCAGAAAGATTAGAAATTTTTAATATGTGGGTAACCCAATTGGGTCAGCAGAGACATATTATAGGTGAAGTTGAAGGTCATGAAATTGAATTCTTGGTGGATACAGGAGCCACACTATCCCTTTTGAATTTTACCCCAAGATGGTCTCAGACCACAGACAGAATTTTCATACGTGGAGTCACAGGACAGAGAGAGCAGAATTTGAGTAAACCCCTATTAGTAACCACAGGAAACAAGAATATATGGGGGTGATTTGTATTGGTGGAGGAATCCCCAGCATGCCTGTTTATTAAGGAGAGATCTCTTACAGACTCTAGATGTAGAATTACACTTGTCACTTGAAGGTACACATTTAGTAATCATGGGAATGACTGTAGTCGCTGGAAGCCCAAGTAATGAGCTAAAAATACTGGAAGTATTGAAATCGGTACCAAGAAAACTGTGGAGTAAAACTAGCACTGATGTAGCATTACTAGTTTCATCTTAACCTGTAAAAAAAAACAAACAAACAAACAAACAAACAAAAAAGGATAGATTAGGTGAAGATGGGGACCTGGAATATTGTTTTGTACAAGATGTACAGGTGGTTAATCAGTACGTGGTGACTCCTCATCCAGTAGTGCCCCATCCCTCTACCATACTTTTACAAATACTGCATTGGGCAAGATATTTTACTGTGATTGACCTAACCGCTGCATCCCTTTAGGTGAGGACAACCAACTTTTGTTTGCCTTTACATGGAAAGAACAACAGTTAACCTGGACTCGTCTCCCACAAGGCTTTGGAGGGTCTCCTACAGTTTTTCACAAATACTGAGAAATTATTTGGGAGATGATACAAAATTATCAGGCGAATTGGCTCTTGTACAGTATGTAGATGATTTGCTAATAGCAAGTAAAGATGAGGATGCCCATATAAAAGACACTATACATCTATGTACTGCCCTAGCAGAGAAAGGTCATCGTGCATCTCCATCCAAACATCAGCTGTGTCACAAGAAAGTTAAATACTTAGGGTTTATCCTAAGGGAAGAGCAGTGAGTAATAGACTCAGAAAAGAATAGAAGCTGTAATAAAGTTTCCGCATCCAGTCACAAAGAAATGGTTGCGAGGGTTCCTTGGAGCTGTGGGATTTTGTTGACCATGGATTCCTGGGTTGGGAGAATTAACAAGATCACTGACAAAAGTAACAAATGAGTGGGTAGAACCTATTGCATAGGGTCCGGAAAAGGAGCAAGCTTTTAAAACAATAAAAGGAGATTTGTCATCAGCTCCCGCTCTTGGACTCTCGGACTATACAAACCCCTTTAATTTGTATGTACATGAGTGAAAAGGGATAGCCAGTGGAGTAATGATGCAGAAATTGGGTCTGCATCACAGGCCAGTCACCTATTATTCAACTCAGCTTGATCCAGTGGTGGCAGGAGCACCAGCTTGTATTAAATCAGCAGCGGCAACAACGGCTATATTGGAGAAAAGTCACCCACTTATCTTAGGACATTCAGTGACAGTTTATGTCCCACATGAAGCAGAAAATATTACTAAAGCAATATGTGACCTAGGCATTGTCACCACAACAGGCACATAGGTATGAACTGATTCTCTTCGTAGCAGATAATATTATTCTGAAGAGATGTAATACCCTGAATCCTGCGACACTGTTACCATTGCCTGATGAAGGGGAAGAACACCATCAGTGTGAACAGGTAATGCTTACTTCCAGCAAACCACGAGCGCATTTAACTGATGTTCCCTTGCAGAACCCAGATTTGGCTTTGTTTGTGGATGGATCATCTTATTATTTGCATGGACGACGACGGACTGGATACGTGGTAGTTAGCCAAGGACAAGTGATAGAAGCTGAACCACTCCCAACAAGGCTGAGCGCACAAGGAGCAGAATTGGTAGCTTTGACACGTGCAGCTCATATAGGAAAGGGAAAGTGAGTCAATATCTACACGGACTCCAGATATGCCTTTGGGGTGTGCCATGCAATAGGAATGCTGTGGAAAGAACGAGGGTTTTTCACATCATCAGGGAAAAGGCTATCCAATGGAGAAGAGATATGCAATTTACTGGAATCGGTCCAACTACCCAAGGAAATTGCTGTGATACATTGCCCAGCTCATACCAAAGACACTACAGAAATTGGTAAAGGAAACGCCTTAGCTGATGCAGCTGCGAAGGCTGCAGCCCGACAACCTCTGAGAGAGTGTATGGTTGCAATCTCAAAGGAAGAGAGGAATGAATGGCCAAATTTAGCGGACCCAAAAAGTATGTATGAAAAGGACTCTTCAGCAGAGGAAAAGAAGCAGTGGGAGAAGTGGGAAGCAAAACAGGATGACAGTGGAATATGGACAATTGGAGGAAAACCGGTTTTACCAAAGAAATATTTAATTACGGTGGCCAGGTGGTTTCATGACAAAGCTCATGGAGGAGCAGAGGTGGTGGCTAACCAGGTGCAAAAAATATGGGCAACACCAGGAATTTAAGCTGCCACAAAAAGGATCACCAGTAGCTGCCTGACCTGCCAAAAGTTTTCAAGTATCAAGCCAAACTCAGAGCTAGGAGGTCGACCATGGGCGTACTTCCTTTTCCAGCAGTTACAAGTAGATTATGCAGATATGCCATCTGCCAGTGGTTACAAACATTTATTAGTTATAGTAGACCAACTGTCAGGTTGGGTAGAAGCCTTTCCCACGAGAAAAGCAGACACAGGAGGAGTAGTCAAGGCATTATTAAAGGAAGTTATACCCAGATATGGAGTTCCCGAATCAATTGAATCAGTAGGGGTGCCCACTTTACAGCAAATATAATTGGTCAGCTATATAAGTCATTAGGTATAGAGAGGAATCTGCACACTCCCTATCACCCGCAATCCTCAGGACAGGTAGAGAGAATGAACAGAACCTTAAAAGATAAGATAGCAAGAATTTGCACAAACACTGGTTTGAAGTGGCTGGACGCATTACACTTAGCTCTATGGGATGTGCGAAATGTTCCACGACAACCCATAGGACTAACACCAGCAGAAATTCTCTTTGGGAGACATTTGGCCATACCAGGGACTTATATCCCAGCTAAGACCAGCCTGTTGGATGGAGATGAGCAATTGACCCAGTATGTTATAAGTATGCAGAAACAGTTTGCAAATCATAGAAAATATGCACAATGGTACCAATCGGCACCACCTGAAATACAGGTACATGATATACAGCCTGGGGATAAAGTTTTGATAAAAATATTTTCTCAAAAGCATAAGCTAGAACCAAAATGGGAAGGACCATATACTGTTTTACTATGTTCTTATTTTGCTGTTAAAGTTTCAGGAAAAGAAAATTGGATACATCACTCACATGCCAAACGAGTAACGGATAGACAGACAGATGACAAACAACTGATTTTGGAAGAACCCTTGCGACAGTAATGATGAAGCGGGACATTTCACTGCTCTTGGTGATGACAGTTCTGATGACCGCAATGGCATGGATAAGTATAAAAAGAATGGGTGACCCCAAGTGGATGAAAATTATCAGCAATAAGGAGAAAAAAGTCTACATAGGCTATCATGGAGTAGCTGCTCCAGTCCCTCGGGAACCAGAAAGGGATACTCTCATTTTCTGCTTCAAAACAGATATAGCTCAGGATATAATTCTGGAAGAACTGTCAAGTAGGGAGAAATCACAGTGCTTTGATAAAACCAGCTGTTGTTTAATGTTAGACTCTAGGTGTTGTGTGCGGGAAAGTCCTAGATTAAATGTTAATAGGGTACTTGTCAATGTAACTTGCAAAACTACTATGCTATCGTTAACAACTGTTCGCCCAGCTACTACATCACCACCTTCAATTCCCTTGAAAAGGAAGAAACTGACCCCACTGATATCTAAAATTGGACCATATGCTATCAAAAATGTGGATCATCAACAAGTATTGTTCAATCCTTCATGGTCACTGAAACGAGTAGAGTTGTTAATGCAAGTAAATGTTTCCTCCATTAAACCAACCTGTGCACCTTTCCTAGATACGTCCTCGGCAGGGTGGCTAGCCTGGTTACATGGGCGAACTCTGTCCCCTGCCAAACGAACAAAGAGAAGTATGACTAATGTCCTCTCAGGATTGGGAGTAGGACTCGGGGTACTTAATGGTATAGATGCTGAAGTACTTGCAAGTAAACTCAGTGCAACATCTAGCGAGTTGAACAAACTGGAACACCCCTTAGAATCCTCTCTAGTAGCACTAGGGACTAATCAATGGCTCTTATCTGATATAATGCCCCAATGGGGAAAAAATAACGAAAAAGACCACCAGTTGATTATAGATGCACTTGGAATAGCCCAGAACAGTATCTCATTAGCTCTTAGTTGTATACAGGCGCAATTATGGATGCAATCTACAGTGGCAGCAATTATAAGAGAAGGTGAAGAAGGCATTTTACCCACTGAGATTAGAAAAGTAATATGGGATAATGCAACTGAATTTGAAAGAGAATTCCAGTCATGGTGGTATTTAGTTAATTTCACTTATGAACCCACCAGTCAAAGAGCCACGGCTTTCGTTTTAACAATATGCAATGCATCAGTACTTACTCTATATCCTATCATAGCATTAGGGTTGAATCATGGAGGAACCGTACTTTATCCAATAGAGCATAGAGTATGGGCCCAGCAAAAAGAGAATAAATGGCAAACAATCAACGTAGATATATGTACTGTTCGAGAACAACAAGGGTTCATTTGTGAAAGTAACACCATTGAAGCGCAAGATATATCTCTAGATACAGAACAAAATGTTTGTCATTTTGAAATATATCCCAATGAAACAAAAAAACCTAAGCTTGTATACATTGGGAAAGGATGTGTCTGTATAAGAACTCTGTGTAAGTTTGTACTTGCAGATGACAGTGACATTTTCATACAGAAAATGATTCAAATATTTGTATTTGTAACTTCACTACAATCATAGGATGTGACTTCCATTATTCAGCTCCCGTTAGATCCTATCAGCTGCTACAGTCAGGATATTACTTGTACCAAGACTTGTTACCCACTTCCATTGGAATGAATCTGACGGTGGTAAGAAAATTGTTAGACCATAGAGAAATGAAGCAGATGCTGAAGAAAGTAAAGGAAAATGGACAGAAGACGCTGATTACTGTCCACCATGATGCAGACGAGATCCACAGGGTCCTTGAAAGGGTAAAAAACATAGGTGACCATCATCAGTGGGAATCCCTTTTTGGATGGTCAACTATGGCCACTGGAATGCATAACCACATGTTACATCACATGATAATAGTATTAGGCTTAGCTTTGCTGTGTTTGTTACTTTTAATTCTTTTATATATAAAAACATGGAGGTTAATTGTTCGCCTTGAAAGAATCCGTGACCTTTGTTTCTCTTTTGTCTGACCTTCCTAAGCAGGAATGCTTAATAAAAAAACAAAGGGAGGACTGTTGTAGAAGTCGCTTTCTAGTTCCAATAGATTCCAATACATAACAGCAGGAGCAAGGCCTGTTGGACCCTTAGACTGCAAGCTGTGAACCTTCACCTAGATACGCTGACCGTATGCTGAACTCTTACTTAGCTACATGAAGGAAGGCCCTGTGCAAACCAGGAAGATAAGGTAGCCGAAAGAATCAGCAGAAGCTGCAGCTAATCAAGATAAGGAAAAGAATGACCTACCTGGAGACAGGGAAAGGATCCAATAGGGAACAAGAAGACCCCAGACCCAAATATTACTATTGGACCGAACCGTTGCATGAGGGGAGGGGAACTTAGACTGTAAGGGTATAATTGCTCAGGGATTCCTTTGTTCGGGGTCGCTCTCCGGAGGCACCCAGCTCGAGCTGCTCTTCACCGCTGTACCACTCAATAAATTCGCCTGGC
Source organism: Theristicus caerulescens (assembly GCA_020745775.1). Lineage (NCBI taxonomy): Eukaryota > Metazoa > Chordata > Aves > Pelecaniformes > Threskiornithidae > Theristicus > Theristicus caerulescens. The sequence continues at coordinate 51,141 of JAJGSR010000074.1, forward strand.
ATACGTCGTGTCGGAGACTCTGCTTCGAGGAAACCTAGGGTCGAGCCTGAGGGGAGAGGAAGCGCCCAAGGGTGAGTGTGTGTGTGAGCAACGAGTCGAAAAGGGGCACCCGTCAGCTGAGTGGAGCTGCCCGCTGCGAAGGGACTCCGATCCTAGCAGTTAAAGTCTCAGGTGGTGTGTGTGCGACTGCCTAAACAGTGTGTGAATGCTCGAGCGGCTACTGCTCCCTTAACACTGCTCTTCAAGTAGCAAAATAACCCATTCACAGCACCACAAACGCTGGGGATCTCACATTCGGGGGCCTCCCAAACTCAAATACAATCTGCCTCGGCCACTGAGTAGAACCCAGCCCAGCTCAGCAACTGCGAACGTCCAGGGATTCCTGCCACACCAAAGCTGCCAGCACCAAAAGCTCTTGCTGCTCTTCAAGTAGCCAGGCAACTTCATTCACAGCCCCACAAACGCTGGTGCTCTGTCTTTCGGGGGCCTCCCAAACTCCAATAGAATCTGCCTGGCGCAGGGAGTAGAGCCGGAATCCCAGCTCAGCAACTGCCAACGTCCAGGGATTCCTGCCACACCAAAGCTGCCAGCACCAAAAGCTCTTGCTGCTCTTGAAGTAGCCAGGCAACCCCATTCACAGCCCCACAAACACTGCCGCTCTCTCTTTCGCGGGCTTCCCAAAGTCCAATACAATCTGCCTGGCGCAGGGAGTAGAGCTGGA
>JAJGSR010000075.1:0-49779 GCA_020745775.1 Theristicus caerulescens
AGACCCTTAAGATCATCGAGTCCAACCATAAACCTATCATTGCCAAGTCCACCACTAAACCATGTCCTCAAGCACCACATCTACCCATCTTTTAAATACCTCCAGGGATGGGGACTCAATCACTTCCCTGGGCAGGCTGTGCCAGTGCCTGACTACCCTTTCGGTGAAGAAGTTTTTCCTAATATCCAACCTAAACCTCCCCTGGTGCAGCTTGAGGCCATTTCCTCTTCTCCTATCCCTTGTTACTTGGGAGAAGAGACTGACCCCCACCTCACAACAACCTCCTTTCACATAGTTCTAGAGAGCAATAAGGTCTCCCCTCAGCCTCCTCTTCTCCAGGCTAAACAACCCCAGCTCCCTCAGCTGCTCCTCATACGACTTGTTCTCTAGACCCTTCACCAACTTCATTGCCCTTCTTTGGACACGCTCTAGTGCCTCAATGTCCTTCTTGTAGTGAGGGGCCCAAAACTGAACACAGTACTTGACGTGCAGCCTCACCAGTGCTGAGTATAGGGGCACTATCAATTCTCTAGTCCTGCTGGCCACACTATTTCTGATACAAGCCAGGATGCTATTGGCCTTCTTGGCCACCTGGGCACACTGCTGGTTCATGTTCAGCTGACTGTCAACCAACATTCCCACATCCTTTTCTGCCAGGCAGCTCTCCAGCCAGTCTTTCCCAAGCCGGTAGCGTTGCCTGGGGTTGTTGTGACCCAAGTGCAGGACCCAGCACTTGGCCTTGTTGACCCTCACACAGTTGGCCTCACCCATCAATCCAGCCTGTCCAGATCCCTCTGCAGGGCCTTCCTACCCTCCAGCAGATCAACACCCCTGCCCACCTTGGTGTCATCTGCAAACTGACTGAGGGTGCACTCAATCCCCTCCTCCACATCATTGATAAAGATACTAAACAGAACTGGCCACAGTACTGAGCCCTGAGGAACACCACTTGTGACCGGCCGCCAACTGGATTTGACTCCATTCACCACAACCCATTGGGTCTGGCCATCCAGCTAGTTTTTTGCCTAGCAAGTACCTATGCCCATCCAAGCCATGAGGAGCCAGTTTCTCCAGGAGAATGCTGTGGGAAACGGTGTCAAAGGCCTTACTAAAGTCCAGGTAGACAACATCCACAGCCTTTCCCTCATGCACTAAATGGGTCACCTTGTCACAGAAGGAGATCAGGTTAGTCAAACAGGACCTGTCTTTCATAAACCCATGCTGACTAGGCCCAATCGCCTAGTCCTGTACCTGTCATGTGATGGCACTCAAGATGATCTGCTGCATGACGTTCCCCAGCACCGAGGTCAGCCTGACAGACCTGTACTTTCCCGAGTCCTCCTTCCGGCCCTTCTTCTCAATGGGTGTCACATTTCCTAACCTCCAGCCAACTCGGACCTCCCTGGTTAGCCAGGACTGCTGATAAATGATTGAAAGTGGCTTAGTGAGCAACACTATTTCTGATACACGCCAGGATGCTATTGGCCTTCTTGGCCACCTGGGCACCCTGCTGGCTCATATTCAGCCGGCTGCCATAGTGTCTCTCTGGCCTCCTGTTGCCATTCCCAGAGGCTGGGAGGCACCTCAGCCCTGTGGTGTATCACCCTGCTCTGCACTCATCTGAGATGCCCCAAGGCATGAGGAATGGACACGGGGACCTCAGTTCAAGGAAGCACATCCCAGTGCTGCATTCAGGTGGTTTCCCAGGGAATGTTACTCTCAATGTGAAGTGACCTTGAGACACAGTCTGTCCCGCAAGCCTTCACAGCAGCCCTAGAAATAGCTGATGGCATTTGTTCTCACTCGGGTTCATCTCACCACATGCACATAATGTGGATGCTTATGTTTCCTCTCATAGAATTCCAGAACAGTTTAAGTTGGAAGAGACCTTTAAAGATCATCTAGTCTAACTCTCATGCTGTAGGCATGGATATCTTTCACTAGGCCCAATAGCTTAAAGCCCCATCCAACCTGACCTTGAACACTTCCAATGATGGGGCATCCACAACTTCTTAGGGAAACCTGTTCCAATCTCACCACCCTCAGTGTAAAACATCCCTTCGTTATGTCCAACCTAAATCTACCCTCTTCCAGTTTAAAACCACTGCCCCTTGTCTTGTTACTACAGGCCCTGGCAAAAATCTCTCTCCATCTTTTTTATAAGCCCCCTTCATATATTGAAAGGCTGCAATAAGGTCTCCCCAGAGCCTTCTCTTCTTCAGGCTGAACAACCGCAACTCTCAGCGTTTCTTTGTAGCAGAGATGTTCCAGCCCTCAGATCACTTTCAAGGCCCTCCTCTGGAACCACTCTAACAGGCCCATGTCTTTCTTGTGCTGAGGACTGCAGAGCTGGATGCAACACAGCCATGCACTTGACCTTGTTGAACTTCATGAGGTTTGCGTGGGCCCACTCCTCAAGCCTGTCAAGCTCCCTCTCTGAATTACATCCCTTCCCTCTAGAGAATCAACCGCACCTCTCAGGTTGGTGTCCTCTGCAAACTTGCTGAGGGTGCACTCGATCCCACTATGTCGCTGATGAAGATATTAAATAGCATTGGTCCTGGTACGGACCCTTGAGGGACACCACTCATTACTGGTTTCCACTTGGACATTGAGTCATTCACTGCAACTCTTTGGACGTGGCCATCCAGCCAATTCCTCATCCATCTAACCATCCATCCCTAAACCCCATACCTCTCCAGTTTAGTGGCAAGAGTGGTAGGGGAGACTGTATGAAAGGCCTTACAGAATTCTTAGTAGATGACACCTGTAGCTCTCCCCTTGTCCACTGATGCCGTTACTCCATCATACAAGGCCACTAGTTTAGTCAGGCACGATTTGCCCTTGGTGAAACCATGTTGGCTCTCCAATCATCTCTCTGCCTTCCATATGTTTCGATATGGTTCCCAGGAGGTTCTGCTCCATGATCTTACCTCTGTACAATGCAAACATAGACTTCTGACTCAGCCATGTGGTGTCCCTCTGTGGACTACCTGTCTGAGCTGGGGTGATTGGCCAATGCTGGAAATGGTGGTTATTATTGGCTGGTCTGTGTTGGCTGCCTTGGAGCAGCTTCCCCAGGGTGTCCAGAGAACACGGGCACAGACCAGACCATGCTCTCCTGGTCCTTCGTCTCTATTCCAGAAGGCCTGGCTGTGCAAGGACACTGCCACATGCCCCCACCCTGCACACTCACACACTTTAGCTGTTCACTGGTGTTTTCCTCTCCTGCCATTTTCCTGGGCATGTTCTGTAGAGCAACTCTGAAAGAAGACCTAAGCCTTCAGGTACTACCCTCAGGAGATCCCCTTGTATGATGGAAATGTTGCTATGGAGGTCAGCTCTGTCACAGAGGTGCCCATTGTCTGTCTCTGCCTGCCATCACAGGACTGCCACACAGCGTTACTGTGACCAACTGCCAGAGCAATCCTTCCTTCACCCACAGGGGGCTCAGAAATAGAGCATGGAAGTAAAAAGGGAGCAGCTCTGGAAAGACCAAGTGCTGGTGTTCCCTGGCAGGGCTGCTGTAATGGGACTGTTTTCCCCTCCACTTCCGCACACAGGCACTGCCACTGCAGCACCAGAGAGGTCTCAGAGGAAGGACCTTGGACAAACAATTGGCTGCAGGATCCTTTATTATTTTTTAAAGCAGAGAGAACGTGACTCTCATTTACACAGTCTCTGGGTAACACTACACAGGTAGATACCAAGTTAGAAGTGGGATAAAGAATGACATTTCTTTGTGCAAAATGTTATCACAAGTAAAAGACAGCAAAAGACCCTCCACCACCACAAACTACAGAAGGCAGGCTGGGCCTATGATGAGTTACATTATGAGTGACCTGCATAACAAAATGGAAAGTTTATTTCTTCAGAAAAACTCCCAGTGATCAGTTTCCACATTGCATCCTTGAGATCCTGGTTCCTTATGCTGTAGATGAGGGGGTTCACTGTTGGAGGCACCACTGAATACAGAACTGCCAGCATCATGTGCAGGGATGGGGAGGAGATGGAGGCAGGCTTCAGGTAGGCAAATATGGCAGTGGTGACAAACAGGGAGACCACAGCCAGGTGAGGGAGGCACGTGGAAAAGGCTTTGTGGCGTCCCTGCTCAGAGGGGATCTTCAGCACGGCCCTGAAGATCTGCACATAGGACAGCACAATGAAAACAAAACACCCGAAGACTAAACAGGCACTAACCACAAGAAGCCCAGATTCCCTGAGGTAGGCATCTGAGCAGGAGAGCTTGAGGATCTGGGAGATTTCACAGAAGAACTGCTCCAGGATATTGCCTTGGCAGAGGGGGAGTGAAAAGGTATTGGCAGTTTGTAGCACAGCATAGAGGAAACCACAGCCCCAGGCAGCTGCTGCCATGTGGACACAAGCTCTGCTGCCCAGGAGGGTCCCGTAGTGCAGGGGTTTGCAGATGGCAATGTAGCGGTCATAGGCCATGACAGTAAGGAGATAAAACTCTGCTGAAATGAAGAAGACAAACACAAAGACCTGGGCAGCACATCCCAAGTAGGAGATGGCCCTGGTGTCCCAGAGGGAATTGGCCATGGCTTTGGGGACAGTGGTGGAGATGAAACCCAGGTTGATGAGGGAGAGGTTGAGGAGGAAGAAGTACATGGGGGTGTGGAGGCGGTGGTCACAGGCTACGGTGGTGATGATGAGGCCATTGCCCAGGAGGGCAGCCAGGTAGATGGCCAGGAAGAGCCAGAAGTGCAAGAGCTGCAGCTCCCGTGTGTCTGTGAACACCAGGAGAAGGAACTGGGTGATGGAGCTGCTGTTGGACATTTGCTGCCTCTGGACATGGGGCACTGTCCTAAGAGAAAAAGACAGTGACATGTTAGGGGAGACTTCTCTGAGTGAAATCAAAGCCATCTCACATAGACCCTCCCCCTATCACACACAGACGCCCTTTTCCTTTTCTAGGAGACCTTCCTTCAGCTCTGTGGCTGCAGCCCTGGTTGGTGCTGGCCAAGTGTGCAATGAAGAGCAGGGCCTCTGCCCATGGGCTCTTGACAAATCAGCCCTGCTCTGAAGCAGTGGGTTCATGGGAAAGGTGGTGAAAGGGCCCAGTGCTGGTGTTTGACTTTGTCAGATGAAACTGCTGCCAACACAGCAGGGCCTGTCAGCATCTGCACTGCCAGTGCTGAGGAACAGGGATGGCAAAGGCAGTTTGGGAGTTATAGGTTTTTTACAGCTTCCCCCTCCATCTCCCCTGGGGAGTTTTCTGGGATCTCAGAAACCCTCAGCATTTCTGCTATACTCAGGGAGAACAAAGTGAGCCCTGCAAGGCAAGAGGATTGCCTGTGGCTCAGTGCAGAGTGAGGGGAGCTGGTCTGTCCCTCTGCCTAGTTCCCAGTTTCCCTGTGCTTGCACCTTTCAGAGATGGAGGGTGATTAAACCCCCATGTTATCCTGAAAAGCCACCAGACACTGCTGAGAGCAGAGGGATCCAGTGCAGACCACTAAATGTCTCACTCTTTCTACAGGTCTCATCACCCCGCTTCTAGCCAAGGACACCCATGCTTCATTTCACCAACCCAACAGCATTTCCTCAGCTGTAGAGTCTCTGCGTTCTCCACGGGGCTTTCAGAGAAAACAGAGGTGCTATGGGACAGGTTTGCATCCTGCAGGGCAGCTGACGGCTTGGAAGGCCACTCTGGGGAGACAGGAGACAGCCAAGCGTCCTAATGAGGGCATCATTGTAAGGGAAAATCAGCTCATTCCCCAGCCCCACAGACTGCATTGCCACAACCCCACAGGTGAGAAGAATGCTGGGACACTTGTTCCCATGGACACACCTGCATGGGATGACACACAAGATCAGTGTGTGACTCTGCAGCTGAAACTCCCATTCCCAGACAGCCTGACAGCAAGAACAAAATAAAATAACAATTACAGAGACAAGTGGAGAAAGAAGGAAAAATCCAGTGAGGGTGTGGCTGAGAGAGGCCAGGGCAGAGGCAGCCGGGCACTCAGGACAGCGGTACCCTTCCTTAGATGTGCCAGGCAGTTGCTCTCAGCCCCTGTGCTCTGCAGAGGGAAATGGGCACACGGCTGAGAGAGGCACCAGGGCTCTGCTGGAGCTCTGGCTGCAGAGGACGTGGTTCACGCCCTGAGGGCAGAGGCTTTGCTGGGTGGGAGAGGAGGCAAGGGAGCTTGCTCAGAGGAAGGGGTCTGAATTGCAGGAGATGCTATGGAGTTTTCGGAATTCTCCCTCCCAAAACATTTTAGCTTTTCATTTTCTCTCATTCCCCAGTCATTCCCCTGCTGCCAGGAGATTTTCCTGCTGGGAGGTGTTTCCCTGTGCCAGGTGTTTCCCTGTCAGTGCTCAGAGACCCCATCCCAACTTCTCTGCACGCACCTTGACCCTACAGAAACCTGCCTGTTTGCAGGGCTCTCACTGGACGCATGTTCCTGTTTGCAGGTGGAAAAGGACAGGACAGAAAAACCCTGACGGGTCCAGCAAAGGTGATGCTGGTGCTGTCCACAGGCAGAGGAGTGGCTGAAGGTACTTTATCAGGCTTCTGTCAGACTTACTGCTATATCAAAGTTACAGCTCAGGAGTCTCAGTGACTTGTTCAAGCAAGAGAGCTCCTTTTGCATTTCTCCCCCCATATTCCCCAAGAGTAGGAAACTGAAAACACAGATGCAGAAAAGCTCCTTATCTTTATAGTAATCCCTGCCTTGACCTTCCCCTTGGAAAGTCCCCTGGGAAATGTCCTGGGGTCATCTGGAGCTGTGAGCAGCCCTGACCCATGCAGCACCCCCTTGACAGCAGAAGGTCCTCCTCCTACAGCAGTTGCTTCTTCCACCCACAGCTTCTCCCCGCACTGCCGTGGGGAGCTCCCCAGGCAGGCTAAGTGCTGACACTGGCAGGAGACAAAGTCCCTGCCGCGGCACACAGCCCCCTGCGTCGCAGGGTCCCTGCTCTGAAGGACAGCCCTGGGCACCCCTGGCTGCACACCCACCTTCACACCCTCCAGCCATCCGCGGGTGAATGCAGCCGACATGCCCTGTCCCTCTGAGCGTGCAGCAGGGAAGCCCTGCAACAAAGCACGTCCTTTTTCTCTACACTGGAGAAACTGTGAGAGTCCCCCTGACAGATCCCATAGGCTGTGGGCTGTGCCAGCTTTAGGAGATCATTCCAGGAACCGCAGCTGCATTGCCCTGCAGCCAGAGACTTACCCTGTTAAGGACTGTGAAGATTTTTCTCCAGGTGAGCTCTCCTCTGTCCTCCCACCCCACACTGCCTTTAACCTCTCTCTTACTTCCCTCCTCTCCCCTTGCTGCCTGCAGGCAGTGCCCTCAGCCCTACTGCCCTTTGCAGAGGAGCTGCTCCTGGGCAGAGCTGTCTCTCTGCACTGCTGCCCACTTGCCATCAGCTCCCTCCATCCCAGGAGCCCAGCCCAGCTCAGCAGCAGAGGCCCAGCCCAAGGCACCACTTGCTCTGCCCCTCTGGGCTCCCTCCAGGTGTCCCTGGGGCTCCAGGGGAACCTGCTGTGAAACAGCCTGAAGGCATCACTGATGTTCCCTCCTTCAGCTGGGGAGAGACACTTCTTTCCAGAAGTGGCATTTCTCCTCTCAGAGAAAAAATTACATCTAAATATCACCTTTCTTGTTCTTATTATTAGACAGGATACCCAGAGAGTGACAGGCAGGGATCTCCTTTACCCCTGCTGAGGGAAGGGATTCAGCTGAGCCAATGGGGGCATCTTGTCCTGCATTTCTATTCATCCCCACATTGCCTAACAGAATTCAGGGAATCTACTCAATTTAATGTTCAAGTCCAGGCCCACAGAGCTACATGAGATGCCAAGGCTGGCAGGGACCACACAGGACCTACAGGAAAGCAATTTCCATTCAGGACAGGTGTGTCACAGCTGCCCCAGATGGCATCGCAGAGAATGTGATTTGGTGCCTGTGTGCAGTTGACTGATATGATCAGAGACATCAGTCATCAGATGTTATCAGAGAGGCAGGGTCTGTCCCTTCTCTACCCAACAGCTGCAGACATTCCATGGACATGAAGCACACCACACAGGGATCTTTACACACTCCCTTGATGACAGAGTGAATGAAAAGACCAGTAATTTTCACAGTGTGCTTGGATACATCTTGTCTTCTAGGAGAACATCCTCCAAGCACAGCAATGGTCCATATCAAGACTCCATTGAAACTCGAAAAGGAATTCAAGGGCACCAAGATGAGCTTTTGGTACTTCAGGAACAGTTAAAGAAGAAACAGAGAGAATGTGGGACCACTGCTGAATTTAGTAAGAGTAGGGGTAGATAGAACTGAGGTACTCTATGTCTTTGCCTCGGTTACCACCAGAGAGGTCTCCCAGGCCTTTGTGCTTTGAGGCAGGGCTCTGGAGGAGAACAACCAGCAGTGGATGGGGATGAAGGCAGGGGTTACTTGAGCAAACTACACCCTTCCCAGGCCACGGGGCTGGAGGGGCTGCATCCAAGGGTGCTGAGAGAGGTTTTCACCAGCAGATGCTGGTCTGTTATGATCCCACTAAGAAAGGCTCTGTGAAGTATCATTTAAAATGCTGTTTATTAGAGCTAACACAGTAACGAGAGAATCCTGCAGATAATCTTAGGTCCCTTTGAACACTGAACAGGCCTCTGACCCCCACACAGCATACCATGCAGACCCCACCCATAGAAGAGATTCCCCTGTTTTGGTCATTCAAGCTGCTATTGGATTTTCTTACAAAGAAAAACATCTTCACAGTCAAACAGAAATGAAGTCTTCATGAGAACTTCTTGCTGCACTGTCAGATACAGGCAAGGCCATGCAGAAGGCAGAGGGCCCGTACAGAGTGGGAGCTGCCTGCAGGCTGTACTGTGACAAGGAGCTGCTGAGGTTGTCCTGCAGCCAAAGGATCTGTGCAGCACAGCACAGGCGTGAAGGCCAGGCTGTACGTGCAGTGTAGCACAGCTTGATGGAGAATGGTCTTCTGGTCAGGATCAGTCAGATTCCCCTGCTCTCCACCCTGGTGCCACAGCTGAGCGGCTGCAGCCCAAATGTGCGCAGCCAGGAGGAGGTGGATCGCAGGCAGGAGGAGCTGGAGCCCCATGGCTTGTCACACAAGTGTGACATTTTTGGATTAAATCAGATGTGCTGGGACAGCTGGCTCACATGGGGTTCTGCAGTGGAGCAGCGTCTGCTGGAGAGACTGGCAGGGAGGATGAGTATGGGCGATGGCCCCTGTGTTGAGGGGATGCCCCCTGTGTTCTCTTCTTGTGGAGGAGGTTAACCAGTGGTGGATGGGGATCAACTAAAGGGCTACTTGAACTAACTCAACCACCATTCCAGTAATGGAGATGGGTGTTTTGACCAGACCCCTGAACACAAGTACTGGTATGCCATGACCCCTGAGATTCTACTTTTTGGTCCAGAGGAATATGGTGCCCCTTGAGGTGTGCAGGAATATCTCCTGACCCATGTGGTGTTCTAGGCTGTGAAGCGAATCAAAACAACACCTCTGACTGGAGTAATTTCACCTTCAATGCTGAAATACAGGGTAAATGGAGGGACTTCAGACCTTGCAGGCACTCTGCTGAAGGGTTAGGTTTTCAGATAATGGATGAGGGAAAGGCTGTGGATGTTGTCTACCTAGACTTTAGTAAAGCCTCTGACACCGTTTCCCACAGCATTCTCCTGGAGAAATTGGCTGCTCATGGCTTGGACAGGTACATTCTTGACCGGGTAAAAAACTGGTTGGATGGCCAGGCCCAATGGGTTGTGGTGAACAGAGTTCAATCCAGTTGGCAGCTGGTCACAAGTGGTGTTCCCCAGGGCTCAGTACTGTGGCCAGTTCTGTTTAGTATCTTTATCAATGGTCTGGAGGAGGGGATTGAGTGCACCCTCAGTCAGTTTGCAGATGACACCAAGGTGGGCAGAAGTATTGATATGCTTGATAGTAGGAAGGCTCTACAGAGGGACCTGGACAGGCTGGATCGATGGGCTGAGGCCAACTGTGTGAGGGTCAACGAGGCTCAGTGTGAGGTCCTGCACTTGGGTCACAACAACCCCATGCAACACTACCGGCTTGGGAAAGACTGGCTGGAGAGCTGCCTGGCAGAAAAGGACCTGGGGATGTTGGCTGACGGTCAGCTGAACATGTGCCAGCAGTGTGCCCAGGTGGCCAAGAAGGCCAATAGCATCCTGGCTTGTATCAGGAATAGTGTGGCCAGCAGGACTAGGGAGGTGATAGTGCCCCAGTACTTGTCACTGGTGAGGCTGCAACCTTGAATCCTGTGTTCAGTTTTGGGCCCCTCACTACAAGGAGGACATTGAGATGCTGGAGAGTGTCCAAAGAAGAGCAACGAAGTTGGTGAAGGGTCGAGAGCACAAGTCTTATGGCTGAGAGCACTGGGGTTGTTTAGTTTGGAGAAAAGGAGGCTCAGAGGAGACCTTCTCGCTCTCTACAACTACCTGAAAGGACGTTGTAGCGAGGTGGGTGTTGGTCTCTTTTCCCAGCTAACAAGTGACAGGACAAGAGCAAATGGCCTCAAGTTGCGCCACGGGAGATTTAGATTGGCTATTAGGAAAGATTTCTTCACTGAAAGGGTTGTCAAGCATTGAAGAGGTTGAAGAGGCTGCCCAGGGAAGTGGTTGAGTCCCCATCCCTGGAGGTGTTTAAAAGACCTGTGGATGTGGTGATTGAGGACATGGTTTAGTGGTGGACTTGGTAGTGTTAGGTTTATGGTTGGACTCAATGATCTTAAAGGTCTTTTCCAACCTAAACAATTCTATGATTCTATGATTTGTTTTTAGTAACTGGTTGGGGAAGATTTTGAATGGCTTTAACATGGTGCTCAGATAAACGACACTCCCCTTGTTGGATAATGTAACCCAGATATTTTACACTCCTCTTACAAAAATTATATCTTATGTGGAGAAGCCCGATGGCCCTTCTCAGCGAAGGCAAACACTGAAGTGCAGGTGTCAGTTATATAAGATTCCTTGGCTACCAAGAAATCGTCAACAGGTTGTATCAAAATGGATCCATTTTTTTAAACACAGCATCCTGCAAATCTTCTAGTAAGATTTTGGAAAAATAGTGGAGGACCCAGCAAAGCCCTGAGGGAGCCGTGTCCATGTGAGCTGTATCTTTTCCCAAGTAAATGTAAAAAGGAGAGTCCGCATGAATAGGTATACTGATTTAAGATAGAAAAAGTTGCCCCTGTATCTATTAGACAGGGGTAATTATGTTCATCAGTTGAAAGGTTTGAGACCTGATTCCCATAAGAAGAGCAAAATATTTCATATTCAGAGGCTCCTGTAGTGACTGCACCATAGGTCCCTGCTAACTGCCAGTCCTGGGTGAAATCGAGCTGCCCCTGGTGCATAGAGCAGGGAAACACCACACCACAGGATTGAGGAGGTCCTTTGGGGAGGCTTTTTTTTGTTATTTTGTTTTGTCATACGGGGCGCTCCCATTTCCAATGGCCTTGTTGTCCAGGATAATTACAACAGTTTACAACGGTCTCCTGTTCCTTGAGATCCATTGCTTCTAAAACTTTCTCCTCTGCCCTTACCTTAGAAATCTCCACATCCTGGTCCCCTTAATCTAGGTTTATCATTCAACATCATTGGTAATAGCCCAGCTTTCTGTTCCCATTCTTTTCCTTTCTTTTTGCTTGAGTTGTCTTTCATCTTTTCCATCAAACACGAACGTAGCAATGCTGACTGTTTCATCCAAACCTCTGCCGTGCCATCCTGGCGCGTGTTTTGAAAAAATACTTCTTAATATCTGGGACTGACTGATCTACAAAGAAAAATACCATTAAAGATCGATTTTCCTCTTTCTAAGGGGTCGATGCCCCCAAACATTCCTATTTGTTTAACCAATCGGGTGTAATATTCACAGGGGTGTTTGGTCTGTCCTTGCTGACATTCTGGCACCCTAGCCCAATTTGCAGTCTTTCTAATGACTCTAACAGTCCCCCTCTCACTCTCTGCAGCGTCTCTCTATTGGCTGATAATTTGGGGTCCCATCCTTGTTCTGCCCGGTGCTTCCTTGGCCCAACTGCGATTTGTTGCCCAGATTTTAATTTTTTCATCCAGAGCAAAGACCGCCTCAAATAGTTGCTGCACGTTGGCCCACGTAGGTCATAAATGTGGAAGATGCTGCATGTAGTTTGTATCACCTTGTCTGGATCATCCCACATTCTGGGCATTTGTTGTTGCCCCAAAACCAAATCAGCAGCTGCAAATGGCACATGTACTGTTCCCGCAGAAAGCTGGCCATGTTCCAGCCCCAGCTCTATAATTTCTTGTCAGAGAGGTGCTTGCAAACCAGTAGCAATAACTGGAGCAGAAACCAGAGCAAAGGCAGAAAAAAGAGCAGTAGGATGGGCAGATGGAGCTGAATGTGGAATGTCCTTGATTTTCCTGTTCAGCTGGAGATTTTTACTCTATTTCTGACCTGAAGGGGAAACATCTCTCTGATATTTAATAATGCCAGAATGTAAAGAGCTCTTATTTTTCCTGTTTGTTCACAGATCTTTACTTATTCCCTGCTCTGGAGGGGAAAATCTTCTTTGATACCTGTAATTCTCCCAGATGTACCAATAGTCCAGTAATTATCCCAGACATACCAGTATTCCCTTTTGGTGATGGGAACTGATCCTCCAATTGCTGGCATAAGTAGCTCAGCTTAATATCATAAAAAGACCCAGACCATGGCCATGTTTGGCACAGTCACCATAGGCAGTCACTGCTGGCCGAATTTCCTGACACAGGGCTCAGGATTTGGCAACCCATCCATCCCATCAATAGATTTCCAGTGTCACACTGTTGTCCAGGGTAATATTTTATCCTTCATGGACAACTCTTAAGATTCTGAGAGGCAAAGTCTTTATTTCCATGTCTGGATTGTCCTTCTGGTCCTTGTGATGAGCTTTTGTCCCTTAGTTTGCTTGCTCAAGCATGACTAATCAACGTACAAAGTGAACTGTGTATCTCTCTCTCTCTCAGGAAAGTGAAAACACTTTCATACTGTAAAGACCGATTGTCAGAATAGGGAGGGAAATTTTCCTAACACTCTATAGACACACACACAGTATGGTTCCCTCCAGGAGCTGGTCTTAGGCCCTCCGTCTATCCAGGAGCTGGTCCCAGGATCCCCTCGTCCCCCCAGTTCCCCCGCACACAGACGAGCACACACACACACAAATGGCTCTCTCCAGCACAGAATCTCAGAACCATTGGGGCTGGAAGGCAGGCAGCTTCCACCTTCTCCGTGCTTCCTCTTCATGCCTGATTTTAGTCAGGAGCTCTTTTCTCATCCGTGCCATCCTCCTGCCACCTTTGCTTGACTTCCTGCATGTTGGAGTGGACCATTCTGGAGCTTGATGAGGAGATCTTTGAACATCAAACAGCTCTCTGCACCCTCTTCTCTGCAGGACCATATCCCACAGGATTTTTCCAAGCAGGTCCCTCAGCAGACCAAGCCTGCTCTCCTGAAGTCCCACAGGGCACCGCACCTCACTGACTTCTCAGTCACCCTTGTCAGGACGATGTCATCAGTGAGGTCCAAAAACCTCCTGGACGGCTTGCACCTTGCTATGTTGCTCCTTCAGCAAATATCGGGGGTAGTTTAGGTCTGCCATGAGGACCAGGGCCTGCAAATGAGAGGCTTTTTCCAGTTGTCTGAAAAAGGCCTCATCATCTACTTCCTCTCCCTGATCAAGGGGTCTGTAACAACATTGCCCGTGTTGTCCTGCCCTCTCATGCTGACCCATCAGCTCTCAGCTGACTCATCGTCTGTCCCCAGGCAGAGCTCCACGCATTCCTGCAGCTCCGTCCCATAAAGGACAACTTCCCCTCCACGTCCAGATCTATGGCCTTATGAGTACCAGACCCCCAAGAGCCCACAGTTTCTCCAGGAGAGGGTATCTGCAGTGCTCTGCAGCTCCTCATGCTGTTATCTTGTGAGATACACCCTTATCAGGATGAGCCATCTGCTTGCAAACTTTAACAGCTGACCAAATGGAGCTTCAGTCCAGGCGGAATCCAGACCTTGAGAAACTCTGGGATTTGGCCATCAGAAAGCTCTTATGTTTTGCAAAGAGAAGTGGCCATTTCTGTATCGGAGTGGGAGAATAACCCCGTACATCAGGACAGGCTAGGACCTGATGTGCTCAGGAGTGACCCTGAGAAGAAGGGCCTGGGCTCTACAAGGGATGGCATATGAGCCAGTGCTGCATGCTCGCCATGAACAAGGCCAGCTGCATACGGGCCTGCATTAGGAGGAGTGTGGGCCACCCAGACAACTTGAGTTATCATCCCCCTCGGCTCAGCACTGGTGTGGCCCCACACACACGGGTGTGTCCCAGTGTGCAGCTTCCCAACTTGGAGAAGTAGGGAGGAACCAGAGAGTGCCCAGAGCAGGTCTGCCAAGGTAGGGTTTGGGATCTAGAGCACGTGACCTGTGTGGGGTGGCTGAGGGACCTGGGCTTCTTTGTCTCAGCAGCATTGTGGAGGCTGCAGGCAGTACAGGAGTAGCCTGAGAGTGCTTGAAGGGTGGTTTCGGAGACGATGGAGCTTTTCCTCATAGAGGGAAACAGCATGAGAAAGAAATAATGCCACCAAGTGCAGCTGGGGAGGTCCAGACTGGACATGAGGAGGAAGAAATGTCATTGGAAGGGCAGTGCTGTGGTGGAACAAGTCACCCAGAGGAAGACTGGATCAGCCCAGGGCTTTGTGTTTCAAGGAACAGCCAGGGAGGACAGAGAGATACCAGTAAAGGAAGGAAGGTGCTCAGCTGAGAGCAAGGCGTGGTAGCAGGGTGGATGTCTACAGCCTGCAGGGAAAGAGGTGCAGGTGATGGGGCACCATAGGGCAGGTTATGGTGGAGATGATGAAGGGATGTAAAAAGGCAGAAAGCCCCCACCAGAGATGAGCTCTCTCTCCCCTTGGCCATGGCTGTTGTCTCTGCCACTGATGCCTGTGAGGAGGCACCTTATCCTTACAGCACAGGGGCCTCATTGCCTCCTTGTCCCCACCCAGGAACCTAGGAGGTGTGGTACCGCAGTCCTGCCCTCGGAATTGAACATTCCCACATCACAGTGTCCCAGGAAGAGCCCTGAGCAGCGTGTGAGGGACAGGATCTGCCTTCGCAGGGGCTGGGGGTCAGGACTTGGCCCTTTTGTTGATGGGGTCAGGGCTTGGTCCTTTGGCTTAATGAAACACATCCAGGTTTACTCAGCATCAGAGCCAACGTCCCATTGCCTTTGCCTACCTGTCGTCACTGCCTCCACTTTTCTGCTCTAACCAGGCCCCAGGGAGGCTTTGTCAGTAATGTCCTTCAGTGGGACCCATTAAAGCTCCAGGAAACTTTGGAGTTTGCATGTGCCTTGCAATTCTTGAGAGATTTCTTCACCTTTTTATTACTGTCTGAGGTTCATGGACTCAGCACCAAAGCCACCAGAGGAGTCATTAAAATGCTGGGCCTCTGCTGCTGAGCTGGGCTGGGCTCCTGGCATGGAGGGAGCTGATGGCAAGTGAGCAGCAGTGCAGAGAGACAGCTCTGCCCAGGAGCAGCTCCTCTGCAAAGGGCAGCAGGGCTGAGGGCACTGCCTGCAGGCACCGAGGGGAGAGGAGTGAGGCAGAGAGAGGTTAGAGGCAACCAAGAGTGGGAGGATGCTGAGAGCTGAAAGGAGGAGGAGAAATCTTCTCAGCTGGTGACAGGGTAAGTCTCTGGCTGCAGGGCAATGCAGATGAGCTTCCTGTAATGAGGTATCCTGTAAAGCTGGCATAGCTCAGAGCCTATGGGGTCTCTCTCCGGTATAGAGGAGGAGGATGTGCTGCAGAGCAGGAATTCCCTGCTGCACCATCAGAGGGACAGGCCATGACGGATGCCTTCTCCTGGGGGTGGCTGGAGAAGTGGGAAGCTGCGTGTGCAGCCATGGGTGCCCAGGGCTGTCCTTCAGAGCAGGGACCTTGCACCCCAGGGGCTGTGTGCTGGGGCAGGGACTCTGCCGCCTGCCAGGGTCAGCACTCAGCCTGCCCAGGGAGCTCCCCACAGCACTGCGGGGAGAAGCTGTGGGTGGAAGGAGTGAGCCCTGGCAGGGCAGGGTCCTTCTGCTGTCAAGGGGATGCTGCGTGGTTAAGGCTGCTCACAGCTCCAGATCACACCCAGGACATTGGCAGAGGCAGCATTTCAAGAGGAATGTCAAGGCAGGGGCTACCTTAAAGATGAAGACCTTTCCACGGTCTGTGATCTCAGCTTTTTTTCTAACTGAAAGGGAAAAGGAGATGTCAAGTTTGGATGACTGAGACTCCTGAACTGTTACACTGAGGGATCAGCAGATCTGCCAGAAACCTCATGAAGTGCCTTCACCCGCTCTTCCACCTACAGGCAGCACCAGCATCACCTTTGCTTGCACCATCAGGGTTTATCTGATCTGCTCCTCAGGACCTGCAAACAGGGAGATGCCTGTGGGCAGTGCTCTGCTGCCAGGAGGTGTCTTCAGGGCAGAGCTGAGCGCAGAGCGGTTGGGATGGGGTCTGTGAGCACTGACAGGGAGGAGACAGGGGCACAGAGAAACAGCTCCCAGCAGGGAAAGCTCCAGGCAGCAGAGAGCCAGGCCACCCCTCTGCATCACTCTCTCCTCAGCTGCATGGGGAAAGAGAGAAGTTTGGAGAGATGGATTTTGAAACTGAACTGTTCCTTGCTCACAAATGTTCATTTTCTTCTTCAAGTACATTGTTAGTGAGATCATTCTCCAATGGAAAGAGGCGTAAGCACAGGGCACGTGCATGGTGACCAGCAGGTCACTCGTGGGCAGACCAGCTCTCCCAACTCTTCACTAGGGCACAAGGAGCCCTTTTGTCCCTCACGAGTCATCACTGTTCAGGCTGAGCGCAATGTGAAAGATGAGGATTTCTACCCCTTCAGAGTAAGTGCCCTCAGCAGCACAAACCTGAGCTCACAAAAAGGAGCTGAACAAAGTTCCTCCAAAGAAAGAGAATAATTTGGGGGGAAATTCTTGGGAAACAGCATAGGATTGGCTCAAAGAAGTCTGCCCTAACTTGTCAATGTCTTCTTCCTTTCAACAGTTCCCCATGCCCAGAGAGACCAAATGTCCAACAGCAGCTCCATCACTGAGTTCCTCCTCCTGGCATTCGCAGACATGCGGGAGCTGCAGCTCTTGCACTTCTGGCTCTTCCTGGCCATCTACCTGGCTGCCCTCCTGGGCAATGGCCTCATCATCACTGCCATAGCCTGCAACCACCACCTCCACACCCCCATGTACTTCTTCCTCCTCAACCTCTCCCTCATCGACCTGGAATCCATCTCCACCACTGTCCCCAAATCCATGGCCAATTCCTTCTGGAACACCAGGGCCATTTCCTATGTAGGTTGTGCTGCCCAGCTCTTTCTGTTTGTCTTTTTGATGTCAGCAGAGTTCTGTCTTCTCACTGTCATGGCCTATGACCGCTATGTGGCCATCTGCAAACCCCTGCACTACGGGACCCTCCTGGGCAGCAGAGCTTGTGTCCACATGGCAGCAGCTGCCTGGGGCACTGGGTTCCTCTATGCTGTGCTGCAAACTGTCAATACATTTTCACTACCCCTCTGCCAAGGCAATGCTGTGGACCAGTTCTTCTGTGAAATCCCCCACATCCTCAAGCTCTCCTGCTCAGATGCCTACCTCAAGGAATTTGTTGTACTTGTTACTTTCCCATTAGCATTTGGGTGTTTTATTTTCATCATGCTGACCTATGTGGAGATCTTCAGGGCCGTGATGAAGATCCCCTCTGAGCAGGGACAGCACAAAGCCTTTTCCACGTGCCTCCCTCACCTGGCCGTGGTCTCCCTGTTTGTCAGTACTGCCACGTTTGCCTACCTGAAGCTCCCTTCCATCTCCTCGCCATCGCTGGATCTGGTGGTGGCAGTCCTGTACTCGGTGGTGCCTCCAGCAGTGAACCCCCTCATCTACAGCATGAGAAACCAGGAGCTCAAGGAGGCCATTTGGAAAGTGATTTCAGGAATGTTTTTCAACAGTGATAAATTTTCCATCACTGTTCACAAATGATACCCAGACTATCCTATTGCAAGCCTGTCTTTCGGTTTTTCTTTTAGCATTTTTGTTATCATTATCTGTATGCTTATTAGTGTTTATTATGTTTGGATTCATCTTACTGCTACTGAGGAATGAACCTGCTCCATCTCACCTGGATCTGATATAAAAGTGTGTCTTCCTGGGACAGAGCTGACACTCTCATAGCATCTCTGTAAGGAAACAGGATCTCCCAGACTGAAGGCTGGGCCCTTTTCCAAAGCTAATATCCACAACCGACCCAAAGAATTTCACCCCAAAAGGGCCTTTTTCTCCTTGGAACTGGGAGAGAAGTGCTCATTGTCACTTTGGTAGCTGTTGGAGGCAAAGGGTTGGAATTTGGACTCACCCATTGGTGTGTGGTTACCATGGAGTTGGTGAATGGTCACTGAGGTACATACCCATAGCTGTCCCACATGCGACCGGGAAGAAAACATCATCCAGGAGGATGTTTGGTTTTTTTTTTTTTTTTCCTTTTCTCTGGAGCTTCCTGGAGCGCCCATGGCTTCTGCAGGGAGAGCATGTGCCTGGGGTGGGCAGTGACTGGAGCCCCACAAAGTGGGAAATCGCACAAGGTGGAGTCACCAAAATGGAAGGTGCAAAATCCAGGGCTCTGCAAAGAAACAAGGATGGACCCACCCAACCATACACAGACCAGCTCCAACAGGGAAGAGCACCTTTACAGTCACCACACCACCAGCAGCACTCACACAACCATGAGTGACGCAAACATCTCTAGCCTGTTCCCCCTCTCGGGGAACTACTACTGCTACTACTACTACTATTACTACAATTCAGTTTTATTCTACTTCAATTATTAAACTGTTCTTATCTGAACCCCTGATTTTTCTCACTTTTACCCTTCCAATTCTCTCCTCCATCCCACTGGGGCGGGGGGGAGTGAGCGAGCGGCTGTGTGTTGCTTAGTTGCTGGCTGGGGTTAAACCACGACAACATCTCAGGACATGCAGGTCAAATGTGTAAAATCAACTTTCTCACTATGGCAGGTTGAGAAAGCTGGATTTGTTGATTCAGTGGAAAAAAGAAGGCTTTGGGGAGACTATAGAACAGCCTTCCCACACCTACCAGGAGGTGATCCGGAAGAGTCAGGCTCTTCACTGTTGTGCATGATGGGATGATGAGGGCCAATGACCAATTAGGTTTCCCAGAGAGTAGATGCCATCTCCATCTTTGGAGCTTTTGAAGGCCAGCATGAATAAAGTCCTGTGCAACCTGGTCTGACCCCACAGGTGACCCTGCTGTGAGCAAGAGGTTGGACTGGAAACCTCCGGAGGTCACTTGCAGCCTGAAGGATTCTGTGTTTCCAGCCACTATGGATTTTCTCTTGATGATTTGAGGGAAAGCACTCAGGTTCCCCATGACCACGGAAGTAAGTCAGGTGTAAATATGGTCAGAGCAAGTGCAGCTTTCTTGTCCCACTCCAATCAGTCTGTTGCAGGTGAAGGGCTGCTTGGCAGGTACCCCTGAACAGCCCTGATCATATCCTTGGCTTCACCTTGTATTTTCTTCTTCCCTCTTTTGCGCCTCCCAAGTTCTTCCCTTTTTGATCATGCTCATGCCCTCCCATACAAATAGTCCCCCTCTGGTTACCCTTCCCTCATCAGATATGGTTTGTCTTGCTCTGTACCCTCATGAGATGTTTCTGGGATGGTCACTGTGGTAATACCTACCTTGGCTTGCAATTTCATTTAACTAGTATGTCGTCATCAAGGCAGGCTCAGACTGGACTGGATGAGGAGCAACCCCAAAGAAAAGGGCCTGGGTATTACAAGGGATGCCGTAGCAGCCAGTGGTGGTGCTAAACATGAATATAACTATGTGCATATTGGGCTGCACTGGGAGGAGTGTGGCCATCAGACAAGGGGAGTTGTCGTCCATCTTGCCTCAGCACTGGTGTGGCCACATCTGGAATAGTGTGTCCCAGTGTGGGGCTCCCCATTCTGGAGGAATGGGGAGAAACTGGAGACGATCCAGAGAAGGTCTGCCAAGATGGGGTTAGGGGCCATGGGCAGAGAGACTGAGAGACCTGGGCTGGCCTAGTGAATCAGAAGATCTGGGGAACCTAGGATCATGTAGGCCATGACAGCTTGAAAGTTGCTTTCAGAGGTGGTGGCACCTGGGAAAGAGCATGAAGAAGGAAAACCAGCAAAACCTGCAGTTTGGGAGGTCCAGACTGGACATGAGGAAGGAAGAAAGAAATGTCACTCCAAGGGCAGTGCTGTGGTGCAACAGGTCACCCAGAGGGAGTCTGGATCAGGAAACAAGTCTGTTTCAAGGAAGAGTCGCCAGTGAGGACAGAGAGACATCAGTACAGGCAGGAAGATGCTGCAGGGGGGGAAGCAGGTTGGGTGTCCACAGCCTGAAAAGAAAGAGGCATAGGCATGGGACAGCCTAGGACAGCCTGTGGTAGAGATGGCCAAGGGTGCTGGGAAGTCCCTGACAGAACTGAGGCCTTGGTCCCCTGGGCTATGGCTGATGCCTCTGACACCAAGGCCTGTCAGGAGACACATTGTCCTCATGCCACCGGAGCCTCCTTGTGTCCTTGCACCCTGGCAGAGAGGCCAGGCAGCATGATAGCATTGTCCTTCACTTGGCATCGCACAGCCCACATCCCAGTGCCCCAGGAAGAGCCCTGAGCCACACATGAGGGACACGATCAAGGGTCAGGGCTTGGGTTTTGGCTTGAGAAACACATCAAGGCTTGACAAAGCATCAGAGCCACTTGCACTCTGCCTTTGCCTGCCTGTCAGCACTGCCTCCAATTTTCTGCTCTAACGAGTCCATGGGGAGCCTTTGTCAGTAATGGCCCTCAGAGGGACTCGTTAACACTTCAACGTACTTTGGGTTTTGCTTCTGACTTTGTCTTCTGGAAAGGTTTGTGCAGATCTCCTCTCAGTATCTCAGGGTCATGGACTCAGCACTCAACACACTATGGGGCTCATGACAATGCAGAAAGCCCTACTGTGCCTTGCTGTTCCTACACTTTTTTCCAAGTCTTCATGTCTTGTACAGCTGATTGGAGCTGTTTCAGTGGGGTAGGTAAAGAGGAAGAGTTCAGTAAAAAAATCAGTTTTGCTTCTTAAGGGTATTTTGTCTAATTTTTCAGTCTACTGAAGAAGGGATTGCAGCACGCTCCAACGGATATTGATCTAAGATGTCTCATAAAGAGGTCTGGAAGGGAAGGAAAAGTAGTCCCTTGAGGTCTGTATGGATGACCTTGCTCCTCACCTCCCCAGGCCCGCCAGTTCCCTCATCGGCCACCTGGGACTTGCATCACTTTTCCTCACACCAGACTTCTCCACTGAGGGCTGCAGGTGGATGGTACAGCTCCTTTGCACCACCTCCCACCTGCTTTCCTTAGAGACCTGGGCTGCACACAGGCACAGAAAGGTTTCTCTTCATTGCCAACAAACAAAAGTTAAACATGATGCAATTTAATCAACTTGAAAACTCTCTCGTCAGCTCCATGCTGAGTCCAAGCAGCATCTAATGTGGTCTACCTTTCACAAGGGATTTCTGTACAGGAACAGTTTTAGACAGATAAGAAAGGATAGATATAAACACACAATTAAGGTGTTGACTAAAGAATTAATTAGACTCCTGAAATATGGGGCAAGTTTCAAACACCCTAAAGCTCAAAGTAGAAACCGGAAAGTTAAGAGGCATCTGAATGACGAAAGAGCAAGCGGAGGAGGAAACCTGAGAGCAATGGGAAGGGCAAACACCCAGACAGTCTGCTGAGAAGATGTCCTTCGACATGGCCACTTAATCAGGAGAGGTGGAAACACCTGAATGAGGAGGGAGATGAGATAATAGACAGAGTAGTGGTAATACAAGTACAGGGGAAGATCAATATTTCTTCTACACTTCCAGGAAATTCCTATTCTGTCATGGTGGGAAAACCTCGCCATTTCTTGAAAGTACCCCAATGACTCAGCTGATGCAAATGTGCTTGTGGTTTTTTTTTTAAATTAAAAACAAAAAAGAATTGTGCATCTTTCCAGGCAGACATCAGTTGTCTGACCATAAAAAGGCACAGTGCCACTTTTAGGGGTCTCAGTGCAGCTGAGGTGCTGGCCTGGGATTGGCATCTATCACAGGGGACCTGTGGGAGGCCAGAGCACCTTGCAGGCTGCAGGTGGAGGCTGGGCAGGGCTTCCCAGGGCATCTCTACTGGCACCAGGTGTCTGTGTCCCTGTGGCTAAAGACATTTGTGTCCTACATCCACTCCCAGTTCTGGAAAACACTTTCCTTTTCCAAAAAAAAGGAAATCCCCCCCAAAGACACTGTTGTGGTTTAATCCAGCAGGCAGCTAAACACCACACAACTGTTCGCTCACTCCCCACCCTCCCCAGTGGCTGGGGGAGAGAATTGGACAAAAAAAAAAAGAAAAAAAAAGTAAAATTTGTGGGTTGAGATAAAGACAGTTTAATAGGACAGAAAAGGAAGGCAAAATAATAACATAATAATAGTAATAATAATAAAGATAAAAGAATAGACAAAAAAAGTGATGCACAATGTAATTGTTCACCACCCGCCGACCGATGCCCATCCAGTTCCCGAGCAACGGTTCCCCGGCGCAGCGAACTCCCCACAGTTTATATACTGAGCATGACATCATACGGTATGGAATAGCCCTTTGGCCAGTTTGGGTCAGCCCCCCTGGCTGTGCCCCCTCTCAGCTTCTCGCTGGCAGAGCATGAGAAGCTAAGTCCTTGACTGCTGTAAACACTACTTAAGAACAACTAAAACATCAGTGTGTTATCAACATTATTCTCATCCTAAATCAAAAACACAGCACTATACCAGACACCAGGCAAAAATAAATAAAATGAACTCTATCTCAGCCAAACCCAGGACAGTATCCACCCCTTATTCTATACCATATACCTCATGCCCAGGTCCCACACTTTCCATTACATTCCAATTAATCACCACCACTTTTCCTCTCTTTTGATATATACACACAGATATCAGTCCCTTAGTCTGTGGGCCATCCCTCTAAAAGGTCTGCTGAGTTCATTTGGTCCATGACTTTGTCCTCCATCTGTCACAACAGTCCTTCAGGGCAGGAGAGACGGTGAGTGGTGTTGGATATTTGCATGCTGAAACCAGTTCTGCTTCATTATTGCTGTCAAGTTAAACCACAACAGACTGAAAAAAACCTGAGAAGTGTGTTGACACCTTTCTTTGCTTTGGATCTTTCTCTTCAGTTCTTCTTCCTTTCATTTTCATTGACATTATCTGACATCTGACAGCCCTACAGGCATTAAACCAAGATCCTTTTGTGTCTTGCACAGAGCCCCATGTCCCCGAAACCTTCCCTGCCCAGGACTCCTCAGTCTTTGCACAGAGAGAGTCACACTGAGGTGTCAACCTCTCTTCACTGCTCTAGATGTTGGGTTAGATGGTCACTTACAGCACAGGAGGATTCCTGTCCCATAAACATCTGCTCTGCTCCAGTTAGAAACAGGGCCCAACTTCATAGGTTCTTAAGAGAACTGAGGTTGAAGGGACCTCAGGAAGGCTGCAGCCCAACCTGTCAGAAACAGGGTCAGACCCAAGCTGTTCAAGGCTTGATTCAGTTTGAGTTTGAAAACCCCCAAGGACAGACTGCAGAACCTCTCAGGGTGACCTGTTCCAGCACTTGGCTGAGCTCATGGGGAAAAAAGGTTTCCTTATGTCCTGGCTGAACCTCTACTCTTTCACCTTCCTCCCATTGTCTTTTGTCCTCCCACCATGCACCATGGTGAAGAGCCTGCCTCTGTATTCTCCATATCCTCCTCGTAGGGACTGGCAGGCTGCGATGAGGTCCCCCTCAGCCTTCCCTTTTCAAGGCTGGACAAGCCCAGCTCCCTCAGCCTCTCCTCACCAGCAAAGTGCTCCAGTCCCTGGCTGTCCTCAGGGACCTTTACCAAACTTTCTCCAGCTTGCCAATACCTTCTCTGAATTGGGGATCTGAAATCTGGATGGAGTATTCCAGAATATCCCTTCCCTCGATCTCCTGGCCATTCTCCTGGTCATACAGCCCAGGATGCTGGTGGCCTCCCTTGCTGCTAGGGCACACAGCTGCCTCCTGTCCAGCTCGCTGACCACCAAGACCTTTCCCACAGGGCTGCTCCCAGCCAGGCAGCCCCCAGCCTGTGCCGTTGCCAGTGGCAAGTGAATTGTCACTCTATTTTAGGTGCAGAAAGGGACAAGATTGTCCTTATGCAGCACCAAACACCTCAAGGCAGATGTCTACCTCTAATCGAGTTGTCTAGGCTTCCCTTTGTAGTAAATGGAGGGAAAGAAGTTCTCTCAACCAAGATGCCTGGAGATTTCCTGGTGACCAACTAATGCTGCAGAAGGGAGCCCTGGGTCACGTTTCCAAGCACCTTATGGGTACATCTGTAACCCCAGGGCAGCTCGGACAGCAACAGCCTCTGTATGTGGGCAAATGAATCCAGACCTGAATTCAGGTCTTAGTCTTGAGTTGAAACCTACTTCAAAATTATTCTAGGCAACAACTGAAAAGAATCTTCATTTTCAGAATGTCAGATATTTCGTCTCAGTTCTTATAATTTACTTCTCTTTTTATTTTTTTATTAGGGAGGCCCACATGAGTACAGTACAGTAATTTCCCTCTGCCAACATATTTATATGCAGCTGTTCATCAAAATACATTTCGTACCAGTGCTCTGAGAGGAGAAATTTTCTTCTGAAAAACTACTCTAGCTATATTGACCTATTTCCCATCTCTTCTTCAGCCTCTCTGCCCTTTCTCCTTCCCCTACCTATTTTGTCTTTACAGAGAACTCCAGGTAAAGATTTATTGAACAATTAAGTGTGGGAGATATTTCTGGGCATCATCGAGTTCCCCTCCCCACCCCCTACTCAATGGAGGGCTCCCCCAGTTATGTGTCATCCACAAACAAGTTGAGAGTGAACTCTGTCCCATTGTCCAGGCCACCACTAAAGATGTCAGACAGCATTGGCCCCAGCACTTCTGCGTGAGGGACGCCTCTAGAAACTGGCCATCGGCTGGACTTTCTAACAAGGATCATTATGTTCCCCCCAGCTGCCATGACATTGCAAAGACAAAGGGCAGCAGCCTTGCAAGGGCAGCAGCCATTTCCCCCAGCCCCCTTGGGTGCATCCCCTCTGCTGCCAGGCACTTGCCTGTGTCCAGCTGGCACTAGTGCTCCCCAGCTGCATCTTGCTCTCACATGGGGGAAGCTTTGCTGCCCCAGAGGCTGCTGGGGGACTCAAGGACCTTGAGACTTGGGGGAGGAGACTTGGGGAGACTTGGGGGCAGAGGTTACCAGGAAAGGGGTGGGGAAGCGAGGCAATGAGATCCTCAGCCTCTTCCATGTCTGTGCAAGGCCTTTTTGGACAGCACTGGAGGACAAAGTAATTGAATCTTGATGTATTTATCTGTCCCTTAATGTCAGGAGGGTATCTCAGGCCAAATTAGCCTCAGATCCACACTTGGGACTTCATCTTGGAAAGAAGAGCCCAGGAGTGAGGAGCTCAGCCTCACGGTGAAAAACTTATCTCCAGGCTGAATGTTCATTGTTTTTTCCTCCCAACCATCACTAAGAACACGATCATTAAGAGCCTGGCTCTGGATTCTCCATTACCTCCTTGTAGGCACTAACAGGCTGGGATGAGGTCCCCCTCAGCCTTCTCTTCCCAAGGCTGGACAAGCCCAGCTCCCTCAGCCTCTCCTCACCAGAAAAGTGGTCCTGTCCCTGGCTGTCCTCAGGGACCTTTGCTAAACCCTCTCCAACTTGCCAGTATTGTTCCCAAACTGGGGATCTGAAATCTGGATGCAGTATACCAGAGAATTCCTTTTCATTGATCTCCTGGCTGTGCTCCTGGCCATGCAGCCCATGGCCCTGCTGCCCTCCCTTGCTGCCAGGGCACACAGCTGCCTCCTGCCCAGCTCGCTGACCACCAAGACCTTTCCCACAGGGCTGCTCCCAGCCAGGCAGCCCCCAGCCTGTGCCATTGCCCGGGTGAGTCCCCTGCAGGGGCAGACGTTGGCATTTGCCCTTGTGGGATTTTATGAGGTTCCTGCCAATATGTGCTCTCCTCCTTGAACCCCTTCATTGAGCACAGAGGCCTGGGAGACCTTATCAGTAAAGACTCAGGCAATGAAGGCAGGGAGTCCCTCAGCCCCATTGGCGTCTCCTGTTTATTAGATCACCATCCTCGTTCAGCAGCAGCCCTGCATTTGCCTTCTTCAGCCTTAGTCTCTAACACAATTGAAGCTCTTCTCTTTGCTCTTGACTTCTCTTGCAGCCACCAACTCCAGGGTTCACCCCCTGGCAGCTGCTTCGTGGCCCCTGTCAGTGCCCTGTCCTGTGCCGGCCCAGCCCCGCTGCCTCACATGTGGTCCCACAGCCCCAGTCTGCAGGCACAGCATGGCAAAGGGTGTATTCGGGGTGAGGAACAGATTCTCTTGCATGATCTCCATGACATCCCTTTGTGCCCTGTCCCCCTTCTGTTCCTCCTACTTCACACAGCCTCCCCCAGGTCCTGGAACCTACCCAGCCCTATTCGCATCCCATGGGGGGTTTCACAGACATCCCTGACCCAGGGTCTGCCAGGGTCTGGACAAGGAGAGAGGTGGAGCAGGGCTGGCCATTCCCCCAGTGCAGGCCCTGAGCCCAGCAGGAGGAGGTAAAAATGGCCCTGCAGCAAAACTCACCCATAAACCTGTGGAGAGTGGCCAGTGCTGGAAGTGGCCGAATAGGGAGGCCACCAGTGAAAGCTCACTCCAGTCCCATGCCCTAACACATCGCCCCATGCCCTCCTCCCCTCAGCCCATGGAGAAACCAAGCACAGCAGCACGGCCTTGTGGGGACAATTTCTTCAGCCTGTTCCTGACCCCAGCTTTGGAAGAAGAGCCCAGCCTCCAGACACCAGCACTGAGGAAACCCCCTTTTATTACAGAGATGTGACACGGGAGGCCAGCTGTACCATCAGGCCAGACACATGTGCAAAGACCTTTGGGTCAGACAGACTGGGTTCATGCCTCTGGAGAAGTGGAGTGCATGCAGACATTCCTGGAGAAACAGAATTATCACACATAAAATGCCCAAAGCCCAGGAGGTTCCCCAGAAACATTGGAAATCACTTGTGAAGAGACACGGGCAGCTTATTGCTGCTGAAAGACTGCTGATTGAATGAGCTTCTTCAGTGCATCTTTGAGCTCCTGGTTCCTCATGCTGTAGATGAGAGGGTTCACTGCTGGAGGCACCACACAATATAAAATAGCCACCACCAGATCCAAGGACGGGAACGAGATGGATGGAGGCTTCAGGTGGGAAAACGTGCCAGTGCTGATAAACAGGGAGACCACAGCCAGGTGAGGGAGGCACGTGGAAAAGGCTTTGTGGCGTCCCTGCTGAGAGGGGATCCTCAGCACGGCCCTGAAGATCTGCACATAGGACACCACAATGAAAACAAAACACCCAAAGGCCACAAAGATACTAACCACAAGAAGTCCAATCTCCCTGAGGTAGGCATCTGAGCAGGAGAGTTTGAGGATCTGAGGGACTTCACAGAAGAACTGGTCCACAGCATTGCCATGGCAGATGGGTATGGAAAATGTATTGGCAGTGTGCAGGAGAGAGTTGAGAAACCCAGTGCCCCAGGCAGCTGCTGCCATGTGGACACAAGCTCTGCTGCCCAGGAGGGTCCCGTAGTGCAGGGGTTTGCAGATGGCAACATAGCGGTCATAGGCCATGACAGTGAGAAGGTAATACTCTGCTACTACCAAGAAGACAAACAGAAAGAGCTGAGCAGCACATCCCAAGTAGGAGATGTCCCTGGTGTCCCACAGGGAATTGGCCATGGCTTTGGGGACAGTGGTGGAGATGGAGCCCAGGTCGAGGAGGGAGAGGTTGAGGAGGAAGAAGTACATGGGAGTGTGGAGGTGGTGGTCACAGGCTATGGCGGTGATGATGAGGCCGTTGCCCAGGAGGGCAGCCAGGTAGATGGCCAGGAAGAGCCAGAAGTGCAAGAGCTGCAGCTCCCGCATGTCTGCGAATGCCAGGAGGAGGAACTGGGTGATGGAGCTGCTGTTGGATTGTTGCTCCGTCTGGACATGGGGTCCTGTTCTCATAGGAAGAGTCAATGAAGAGTTAGGGGAGACTTCTCTGAGCAAAATCAAGGCCTTTCTCCTTGACCTTCACCTTCACCCACTAATTTTCTAGGAGACTCCTTCAGCTCAGTGGCTGTAGCTCTCACTTGTGCTGATCAAGCATGCCGTGAGGATCAGGGCCTCCCCCCACTGGCTGCTGAGGAGTCAACCTTGTTCTCCAGCAGTGGGTTCATGGGAATGGTTGGGGCAGGGGTCAGTCCTGCTGTTCGACTTTGTGAGGTGAAACTGCTCCTAATGCATAAGGGCTTGTCAGCATCTGCACTCTAAGTGCTCAGGAACAGGGGTAATAGATTGCAGTTTTAAAGATTTGGGGTTTTTAAAGGTGCCCTCATCTCACCTGGGGAGTTTTCTTGGATGTCAGAAACCCTCAGCATTTCTGCTGCACTTGGGGAGAACAAAGGGAGTCCTGAGAGGTGAAAGGATTGCCTGTGGCTTAGTGCAGACTGAAGGGAGCTGGTCTGTCCCTCTGACTTGTTCCCTCCAAGCTTCCGTGGGCTTGTTTTTCATGCGATAGGGTTGATCACACTCTTGTGTTACCCTGAAAAACCACCAGACACTACTGAGAACAGGGTGATCCAGACCGCTAAATGTCTCACCCTTTCTCAAGGTCTCAGCACCCCACTTCTAGCCAAGGACACACAGGGCTCATTTCACAAACCCAACAGCATTTCCTCCATTGTAGCATCTCTGCACTTGTCCATGGGGTTTTCAGATAACAAAAGGGTGCTAGGGGACAGGTTCACATTCTGGAGGGACATCTCACAGCTTGGAAGGACACCTCAAGGACATAGCCAGCTGTCGTAATGATGGCATCTGATTAAGGGAAAGCCAGCTTATTCTCCAGCCCCACAGACTGCATTGCCCACAGCCTCACAGGTGAGAAGAAAGCTGGGACACTTGTTCCCATGGACACACCTGCATGAAAGGACCCACAAAATCAGTGTGTGACTGCAGCTGAAACTCCACCTCCCCAGAGAGCCTGGCAGCAAGAACAAAATAACAATAACAATAACACAGACAAGTGGAGAAAGAAGGAAAAATCCAGTGAGGGTGTGGCTGAGAGAGGCCAGGGCAGAGGCAGCCGGGCACTCAGGCAGCGTTACCCTTCCCCAGCTGGGCACGCCACCTCCCAGACACCAACATTGCCGGGCAGCTGCTCTCAGCCCCTGCGCTCTGCAGAGGGAACTGGGCACGTGGCTGGAGAGCTGCCCCACGGCTCTGCTGGAGCTCTGGCTGCAGAGGAGGTGGTTCATGCCTGATGGGTCCAGCCAAGGTAATGCTGCTTCTGTCCATAGGCAGAGGAGTGGCTGAAAACAGATTAGGAGACTCCTGGGAGACCTACTGATCACTCGAAATTACAGTTCAGCAGTCTCAGTGACTTCTCAAAATTAAGAACTCCTTTATCATTTGCCCCCTCCCATTCCCCAAGAATAAGAAATTGAAAACACAGGCACAGGAAAGTTCCTTATCTTTAGAGTAAACCTTGTCTTGGCTTTCTCCTTGAAACCTCCTATTGGAAATATTCTGGAAGCGAGCTGAAGCTCTGAGCAGCCCTGACCCACACAGCACCCTCTTAACAGCAGAAGGACCCTGCCTTGCTGGGGTTCTCTCCTTCCACCCACAGCTTCTCCCTGCAGCTCAGTAGGGAGCTCCCCGAGCAGGGGAGTGCTGACCCTGGCAGGCGGCAGAGTCCCTGCCCCAGCACACAGCCCCTGGGGTGCAGGGACCCTGCAAAGAAGGAGAGTCCTCGGCACCCCCGGCTGCACACCCAACTTCACACCCTGCAGCCATCCCTGGGAGAAGGCAGCCGTCATGCCCTGTCCCTCTGATGGTGCGGCAGGGAGTCCCTGCTTTGGAGCACGTCCTCCTCCTCTGGAGAAACTCTGCGAGTTGTACTTACAGATCCTGTAATCTGTGGGATGTGCCAGCTTTAGGACACCCTTTAAGGAAACAGAGCTGCATTGCCCTGCAGCCAGAGACTTACTGTGTCAAGGGCTGGGAATAATTCTCCCCCGTGAGCTCTCAGCACCCTCCCACTCCACGCTGCCTTTAACCTCTCTCTGCCTGGCTCCTCTCCCCTCGGTGCCTGCAGGCAGTGCCCTCAGCCCTGCTGCCCTTTGCAGAGGAGCTGCTCCTGGGCAGAGCTGTCTCTCTGCACTGCTGCCCACTTGCCATCAGCTCCCTCCATGCCAGGAGCCCAGCCCAGCTCAGCAGCAGAGGCCCAGCCCAAGGCACCACTTGCTCTGCCCCTCTGGGCTCCCTCCAGGTGTCCCTGGGGCTCCAGGGGAACCTGCTGTGACACAGCCTGAAGGCATCACTCATGTTCCCTCCCTCAGCTGGGGAGAGACTTCTTTCCACCAGGGTCATTTCTCCCATCTGAAGAAGAGTTAGGTCCAAGAATCACCTTATCATTGTCCCATCATTAGGCAGGACACCCACACAAGGACAGGGAATGATCTCATTTACCATTGCTGCAGAAATGGATTGGGCCCCCATTCCATGTCTGTAGTCCTCAGCTTCCCCCCATGCACAGCAGAAACCCACAGGAGGTGGGATTCCTCTTGCCTCAGTTCAGGTGCACACACAATAGACACCTGCATGTGAGCTCCTTGGCTCAGCTCCCATGCTAATTACTGGAGATGGAGGCCAGGACTGAAGTATTCAGTATTCGCTGGCTGCTCATGGCTTGGACAAGTGCACTCTGCGCTGGGTTTAAAACTGGCTGGATGGCTGAGCCCAGAGAGTGGTGGTGAATGGAGCCAAATCCAGTTGGCGGCCAGTCACAAGTGGTGTTCCCCAGGGCTCAGGGTCTTTTCCAACCTTAAGGATTCTATGATTCAGTGATTCTATGGTAGGCCCATGCAGGAAGAGGGCTTGGATACAGTTGTCATGTCCTTTCTACCTGAGTACCTCATGGGACAGCAGTACGCACATGATTTGGTTGTGTCTACTGGCGAAGCTGAAAGGCCAGCAGCAGGAACGTGGCTTCGGAGATCATGGTGAGGTTACTTCTGTCCAGTCAGCTGGTGCAGCAAGTCTTGCAGATCCCGTCTGTAGAAGGGTTATCCCATTTTGCTTCTGTGATCACTTTCAGTGTTTTCTTACAAAGGAAAAATTCAAGTCATCATTTCTAATGCCCCCAAAAGAGGGGGTTCACATGTGAATTTGTTGTTGCAGTTTTAGATAAAAGGAAGGACATGCAGTTGGCCTAATCTCCGGTACCAGCTGGGAGCTTCCTGCAGACTTCTCATTCCAATCAAGTCTATCCTGCAACCCAGCAATACGCTCAGCACAACGCAGCCTGAAGGCCAAGCTGTACGTGGAGCACAGCACAGCACAGGCCTGGGTCTACTCAGATTTACTATTACGTGGATCACTAACTCCTTGCTGTACAATGGTCTTCTGGTCAGGATCGTGAACTGCCTGAGCAAGGTCGGGAAGAGGATGAGGCGTCCTCTAGGCAGCTGGAGGAAGGGACACAATTTTAGGCCCTGGTAATCACTGGGGATTTTGAAGACCATGGACCTCTGCTAGAAGGCCTTGTTTAGAGGGAAGGTGGAAGGCGATCCCTGACCCAACATGAGGGAATGCTCTCCTGGACTTGTTATTCACAAGAAGACAAGGCAGGACTGGTGGAAGATGTGGAGGGCAGCTTTGGCTGCAGTGCAAGTGAGGTGGTAGGGTAGAAAACCCTGAGGGAAGTCATCAAGACCAATTGTAGCAGTGCTGAGGAGAGAGGAAGGATCACCTCCCCCCACCTGCTGGCAGTGCTCTTCCTAATGCAGCCCAGGATGTCACTGTCTGCCTTTGCTGCAAAGGTGCAAAGCCAGGAGAAGAGAAGAGAAGAGAAGAGAAGAGAAGAGAAGAGAAGAGAAGAGAAGAGAAGAGAAGAGAAGAGAAGAGAAGAGAAGAGAAGAGAAGAGAAGAGAAGAGAAGAGAGGAGAGGAGAGGAGAGGAGAGGAGAGGAGAGGAGAGGAGAGGAGAGGAGAGGAGAGGAGAGGAGAGGAGAGGAGAGGAGAGGAGAGGAGAGGAGAGGAGAGGAGAGGAGAGGAGAGGAGAGGAGAGGAGAAAGAAGAGAAGAGAGAGAAGAGAAGAGAAGAGAAGAGAAGAGAAGAGAAGAGAAGAGAAGAGAAGAGAAGAGAAAGAGAAGAGAAGAGAAGAGAAGAGAAGAGAAGAGAAGAGAAGAGAAGAGAAGAGAAGAGAAGAAGAGAGCTCTGGGGAGACCTAAGAACAGCCTTCCCACATCTTCTTGGGTATCAGCAAGAAAATGGAGCCAGGCTCTTCACTGTTGTGCATGATGGGAGGATGAGGGCCAATGGGCATCAGCTGAAACAAGGAAGGAAAATCCTTCTCCCCATCAAGACACTCAAGCACTGAAGCAGATTGCCCAGAGAGCTTGTGCCATCTCCATCCTTGGAGCTTTTCAAGCCCCAAATGAATAAGCTCCTGAGCAACCTGCTCTGACCCCATCGCTGACCCTGCTGAGAGCAGAAGCTTTGCCTAGAGATCTCTTGAGGTCCCTTCCAGCATGAATGATTCTGTGCCTCCATCCACAACAGATCTTTCCTTTATGATGGGAGGGAAAGCACTCAGGTTCCCAGTGACCATTGAAGTCAGACAGAAAGAGGCTTGGTCAGATGAGATGTGACTTTCTTGTCCCACTCCAGGCATTGTTGCTCAGATGCAGGGCTGCTTGGCAGGTACCCCTCAAAGACCCTGATTATTTCCTTTGCTTCAACTTTTCTTTCCTTTCCTTTTTCCCTCTTTTCCCACTC
The DNA here is from genome assembly GCA_020745775.1 of Theristicus caerulescens. Classification (NCBI taxonomy): domain Eukaryota; kingdom Metazoa; phylum Chordata; class Aves; order Pelecaniformes; family Threskiornithidae; genus Theristicus; species Theristicus caerulescens. The sequence goes on from JAJGSR010000075.1 coordinate 33,041, forward strand.
ACAAGTTCTTCCCCTTGACCATCCCAGTACCCTCCCATGCAAACAGCACATCTCTCTCTACCTTTTCCTCCCTGGCCCAACTTTGGCTTCCTCTGTACCCTCATTTGGTGATTCTGAGCTTGTCATCATGGGAATTCCTACCTCGGCCAGCAATTCCATTAAACTAGTACCTCCTTCTATTAGCTGTAGTGTCCTGCAATTCCTCAGGCTGTTACCTTGTCAGAGGCACCACTAATCCGGTGGACCATCTGTACGTTCACATTAACAGCTGTGCAACCAGAGCTTCACTCCAGAGGGACCTTGAGAAACTCTGGGATTTGGCAACAGAAACCTCAGGAAGTTTTATAAGGAGAAGCTGCAAGTGCTTTTTTTTGGCTAGAACAAGCCCAAGCATGAGGGCAGGCTGGGACCTGAACAGCTCCGGAGTGACCCTGAGCAGAAGGGCCTGGGCACTAAGAGGAATGCCATAGGAGCCAGTGGTGCCTGCTCACCATGAATAAAGCCAGCTGCATACAGGGCTGCAGTAGTTGGAGCATGGCCACCCAGAGAGGGGAGTTATCATCCCCCTTGTCTCAGCACTGGTGTGGCCACATCTGGCCTAGTGTGTCTGGGTGTGGGGCTCCCCGGTCTGCAGGAATGGGGAGGAACTGGAGGGGTTCTAGAGGAGATCTGGCAGGATGGGGTTTGGGGCCTGTGTGGAGAGGCTGAGGGACCTGGGCTTCTTTAGCCTGCTGAAGTGGAGGCACAGAGCACTAGAGTAGTAGCGTGCAACTGCTTGAAGGGTGATTTCAGAGATGATGGAGCTTTTCCTGGCAGTGGGAAGAGAAGGAAGCCTCCACAAAGAGCAGCTTGGAAGGTTCAGACTGGCTGTGAGAGAAAAGAAATGTCACTCAAAGCGTAGCCTTGTGGTGCAAGAGGTTACCTAGAGGGAGTCTGGATGAGTCCATGGCTTTGTGTTTCAAGGAATTGAAAGGGTTAAAAACCACAAGAGCAAGAAAGATGTTGTAAATACCTTAGTCACTCAATTAGATCAGAAGATCCCCTGTTGTGATTTAAGGATGTTGTGAATACCTTGTTAGACTTGAGGGCAGTCTCATGTGATTTAGGGGGTAGCGAGAAGAACAGTTATAAGATAAGGGGGGCTCTGGGATAATTTCGTTACAGACAACTCGGCCTTGGGAGAACAGATGCACAGGACCATGAAGACAGGAAGAAACAGAAGAATGGCAACAACAGTCTTGAAGGACAACGTCTACGTGATCCTGGGACTGAGTTTGCGCAGAAGCAAAGGTCAATCAGCGAACACAGTGAGGAAGACTACGAGCCTTCATCTGAAGACCCCCAAAGACCACCACAAGACATGACTGTGCATGCGAATCAGATATTTACATATGTTAATAAGTTTCTGGAAATCTCATGTTTATGCATAGCAATTCTCGGAAATCCTATGAATATGTATGATTGTATAGTATATATTCTCTAAAAGTTCATTGACTCATTGGAGCACTTACGGTGGAGAATCCCCAGTGCTGCCCAGCGCTGCAATAAAGAATACCTGCTTAATAGGAACTTTGTTGCTATTGAGTTTCATTTCAGGGACTCTCTGAGTACTCCGTTTCTCCCTTGGGGAGATTTGGACTGTGAGGAGAAGCATCCGTGGATTTTTGTATCAGTTTTGGTGACCCAGATGGGACCCTCTCTGTTCGGCTGCAGGACCCGTTGAGAACGGGACTCCCTAGGGTACCCCCGGAAAATTTCCGGAGGGACTGCTTGCCTCAATCGGATCACTGCGGCAGCAGACAAGGACCATCTTTGGAAAAAGATATTCTTTCTCGGGTTTGGTTTGGGACTAGTCATCTGTCGGAAACCCCTGTAAGCCGTGAATGCTTCACGCTTGGTGGAGTATACCGGGCTGCTAGCGCCTTAAAGGTATACATCTGGGAGCACTTTAGTGCTCATCTGGTGGTTATTTGGAACTCTTGCATTTGGGTATATTTGATCTTGGCTTTGGAACTCGGTTATTTGATTTTGGGGATTGTGTGTGGCATGTTATAAGGACAAGTAGTTGCTCTGTGTTTGCTTTTAGGAGTTTTGTTCATTGTATTGGTATGTGAGCGTTTTGTTGTCAAAAGTGTCTATACTGTCCTGTGTGTGTGTGAGACGTACTCTTAGTACAAAGCGAGTGCAGAGTCCTGATCCGCGGTTTCGTTGTCCCACGAGGGAAACGGCTGGAGACGGACAAAGCGAAAGAAAAAGGCTGTATGGATGTAAAGCAGTAATTCTGTAACCCTCTACGTGGTAAAGTGTAAACTGTGGTACTAACTGTTGAGATACTGTGGAATACAGGAGAGAACCGGGACCAATAAAATGGGAGGGTCACAGCAAAGTAAAGATACCAACGAAAACCCCATTAGGTTGCATTTTATATCACTGCGAGGACATAGGGGGTCCTCCTGGAGGAAATGTGAATAAGAAAACTTTAATCAAGTATTGTAATCAGTGGTGGCCATTGTATAAATTAGAGGATGAAGAGAAGTGGCCTTTGTATGGGACTCTGAAGTATAATACCTTGTTGCAACTCCTGTTATTTTTAAGGAGGGAGGGAAAATGGGATGAAATTATTTATGCGGATATGTTTTTCACCCTCCGAAATCACCCTGAGTGGCAGAAGGATTGTGGTTTTAATGTTGCTCCCCAAGATCCCATGGCGATAGCTTTGGAGAAGGAAAATCAGAAAAAGTTAGGGAAGCTGAAGCGATGTTGTTCAGCATGTAGTATTGGACAGAGGTGTTTAAAGGTGAAAGAGAAACACAAAAAGGCAGAAGAAAGGATAGAGGACTATGTGGCACCCCCGGGTCCAGGACCAGCTTCAACTTCCACCTCTCCAATGGTCCCAGACAGTGAGGAGGAGGTTTCGGAAGGAGAGGCGGGACCCTTTATTTCCCCGAGACATACCCCAATTACGGCCAGGACCCGCAGTAAAATGAGACCTATTATAGAGGCACCTTTAAGGCAGGCAATGGGCCCTGGGGGACCCACGGTAATAAGAGTGCCTTTCCAGATGGATGATGTGGATAAGTGGAAAGAAGCAGTTAAGGGGTATAGGGAGGACCCAAGTGGGGTTGCAAAAAGGTTTGAGTGGATTATTAAGAATTTGGACCCGGATTGGAAAGATGTGGACCTTATGCTAGATGCTATGACTGAAACTGAGACGCAGCTTGTATTAAAGGCAGCCCGAGCTCACGTAGAAACACAGATTGAGGGACGAGTTTTACAGGGCACAGTCGAAGATCATGTGCCCTCCAGGGACCCGGGTTGGGACCCTAATGACCCAGCTCAGTACCGTTTGTTGCAACGATACCGAACGTGGATCAAATTTGGAATAGAACATGCGATCCCAAAGGCAGTTAACTGGTCTGCTCCGTATGCTATCAAGCAGGGGCGGACTGAAACGCCCACAGAGTTTTTAGATCGCTTATGGGCTGCTGTGAGAAGATTTACTACTATGGAGCCGGAGTCAGAAGCTGCCACACAGCAGCTGGCATCTCTGGTTTTGGGACAATCCACTAATGATATCAGAAAGAAACTTCAGAAACTTAGGGAACCAAATATAAGGAATTTAGAAAAATTATTGGAGGAAGCATGGAGAGTGTATCGGAATAGGGAGGGGGAGGACAGAAGGAAACTGGGAAAGGAGATAGTGGCTGCGTTAGCTCAGCAAAATTTGGAAAGAATGCGAGCAGAAAGAGCTGGGCAAATAGGGGGAGGAAGGAATAGTAGAGGAAGGGGTAGTTTGAGATATAATCAATGTGCTTATTTGTAAAGAGCTCAGACACTGGAAAAAGGAATGCCCCCAGCAGACACGTAATTCGAAGGTTATGGCAGAATTACAGGAGGATGATTGACAGGGACCAGGGGAATCCTCCCTAGCGGAACCCTTGGTAAAAGTTCAGCTAGGGAAAGAAGAGAAACCTGTAGAATTTTTGATAGATACAGGTGCCACATTCTCTGTATTGAATCAAACCTTATTACCTTTAAGTAAACAAAATGTTAATGTTGTGGGAGCAACTGGGCAGGTTGAAAAGGCTTTTTTCTTGAAACCATTAAAATTTAGACTTGGAAAGAGTGTGGGGATTCACAAATTTCTCTACCTGCCTGAGGCCCTTAGACCATTACTGGGGAGGGGCCTATTAGAACAATTGAATGCTGAAATAAAATTTAGAAATGGGGAAATTGAATTTGAAATACCAGATAAAAATCATTTTGAAATTTTAAGTTTGGTTCTTACTGAGCCCCAAATCAGAGAATAAGAAATTATACAAGACCAGGTATACACCCAGGAGTGTGGGCCTCAGGAATACCTGGAAAGGCTAAAAATGCTGAATTGGTTGTTGTTAAACTCAAAGAAGGGGCACGACCTGTTAAGATAAAAAAATACCCCTTGAAACTGGAAGATAGGTGAGGGGTAAAAAGTATTATAGAAGAGTTTATAAAATTTTGACTATTAATTGAATGCTCTTCAGAATATAACACTCTCATTCTGCCTGTCAAAAAGTCTGATGGCAAAACTTATTGATTGGTGCAAGATTTGCGGGCGATAAATCAAATAGTTGAAGATTTGTATCCGGTAGTGGCAGACCCATATACTCTGCTGACTGGTTTAAAGGAAACCTATGAATGGTTTACTGTATTAGATTTAAAGGATGCATTCTTTTGCCTTACCTTGGCTCCAGAAAGCCACAATTTATTTGCCTTTGAATGGGAAAACCCTGATACAGGACAAAAAACCCAACTGACTTGGACAGTGTTACCCCAAGGATTTAAAAATAGCTCTACCATTTTTGGAAATCAATTAGCTAAGGAATTAGAGAGCTGGGAGAGACCCCCAGGAAATGGGACTCTTTTGCAATATGTGGATGATCTCTTAATAGCCACAGAAAAGGATGAAGAGTGTAAGGAATGGACTGTGAGCTTGTTGAATTTTCTGGGATTAAGCGGTTATCGAGTCTCATTACAGAAAGCCCAGATCTTGAAGAAAGAAGTAATATACCTGGGATTCGTGATTTCTAAGGGACAGAGACAGCTCGGGAATGACCAAAAGGAAGCTATCTGCAGAACTCCAGAACCGACCACAGTAAAAGAGCTTCAAACCTTTTAGGGAATGACAGGTTGGTGCCGATTATGGATCTATAATTATGGACTTTTGGTTAAACCTCTGTATGAACTGTTGAAAAATAGTCAGACACAATTAATATGGACTGATGAAGCTAAGAGGGCATTCAAGGAACGGAAATTGGAGCTAATGAAGGCTCCAGCTTTGGGCCTACCCGATGTAACGAAACCTTTCTGGTTGTTCTCATATGAAAGGCAAGGAGTGGCTCTGGGAATTCTGGCCCAGAAGCTGGGTCCTTATAAACGAGCTGTAGCATACTTCTCTAAGCAATTGGATGAAGTAAGCAGAGGATGGCCGGGATGCCTTCGGGCAGTGGCCACCGTTGTTTTGATTATCCAAGAAGCTTGAAAATTTACTTTGGGACAAGAGATGATTGTGCACACTTCCCACACTGTAACCTCCGTTTTAGAACAAAAAGGGGGACATTGGCTTTCACCATCAAGATTCTTGAAATATCAAGCAGTCTTGATGGAACAGGATGATATAGAAATCGTCACATCTACAATTATCAACCCTGCTTCCTTTTTAAGTGCTAAACAGGCAATGGAGACTGTCGTGCGTGATTGTATAGAAACCATTGAGACTGTATATGCAAGCAGACCAGACTTGAAAGAAGAACCGCTGGAGGAAGCCGACCACACGTGGTATACTGATGGGAGCAGCTTCGTAAAGAATGGAGTTCGAATGGCGGGATGTGCTGTAACCACCACAGACCCAGTGGTGGAAGCAAAGTCACTCCCTAAGGGCACATCTGCACAGCGAGCTGAGATAATTGCCCTAGCGAGAGCGTTGGAGCTGGCCGAAGGGCTGCGAGTAAATATTTGGATGGATTCAAAATATGCCTTTGGTGTAGTCCGTGCCCATGGAGCAATTTGGAAGGAACGAGGACTCTTAACTGCTCAAGGGAAAGATATAAAACATGCTGATATAATTTTGAAACTTTTAGATGCTGTACAACTTCCATCAGCAGTGGCGATTATGCATTGCAAAGGACATCAGAAAGGTAACACTGACAGGGAAGTGGGAAATAAATTGGCTGATGACGAGGCAAGGCGAGCTGCAGAACAAGGTGAGGTATTAAGTTTAATCCCTGAAAAATCTTTGCCACTACCTGAAGCAATTGAATATGATGAACAGGATCAAAAGCTGATCACTAACTTAGGAGCTGAAACTGGCCCCTCAGGATGGGCAGTGTTGAAAGATAACAGAATAATAGTTCCCTTTAGAATACTATGGAAACTTATAGAAACAGAGCATGATAAAACTCATTGGGGAACTGAAGCCTTCTACAACTCTCTTATTAAGCAAATTGTAGCTAGAAATTTATATCAGACTCTGAAGACTACAGTTAATAGGTGTGAAGTATGCTTAAGGAACAACCCAAAAGTAGAAAACTGTGTGAAATTTGGACATATCAACAAAGGAAATGTTCCGGGTCAAAATTGGCAGATAGATTTCTCGGAACTCCCCAGAAAAGGGGGATGTAAGTATTTGTTAGTATTAACTGATACTTTTTCTGGATGGCCTGAAGCTTTCCCTTGCAGAACAAATAAAGCCCGAGAGGTAACGAGAATTCTATTAAAGGAAGTTATTCCTAGATTTGGAGTACCAGAGGTGATGTCTTCTGACAGGGGACCACATTTCATATCACAAGTGGTCCAGCAAGTTAGTAAGTTTTTAGGAATCAATTGGAAATTACATACAGCTTATCTCCCGCAAGCAAGTGGGCAAGTGGAGAAAATGAACCATTTAATAAAAACACAACTAAGTAAAATTTGTCAGGAAACCAATTTAAGATGGGATCAGGCCCTCCCTATTGCTTTGCTAAGACTGAGAACCAAACCAAGGACTAAGGAAAAATTGAGCCCTTTTGAAATCCTATGTGGGAGAGCATTTCAAACCAGGTATCAGGGGCAAGATCTTACCCAGGTGGGAGAGGTTAATCTGCAACAATATTTAATAGCATTAGGGAAAGAATTACAAAAGGTAAATGAATTAGTGATGTCCAAAAGAGCATGGGGTTTAGACTCCCCAATACATCTGTTTAAAGCTGGAGATTGGGTTTATGTTAAAAATATTTCAGGTGACCCCCTCGAAGAAAAATGGAGCGGCCCTTTCCAAGTTCTGCTCACGACCTACACTGCAGTCAAGCTTGAGAAGCATGCTGCCTGGATCCACTATTCCAGGATTAAAAAGGCTCCCGCTCCGTGGACAGTAGAACAGCAAACCCCCCTCAAACTGAAACTAAAAAGATCATGACTGGATTTTACATTTTATCTATGACAATCATAGTAACCATGGGCCAAATTTGGCCAGAGAGAAAAAAAAAAAAAATTCCAAAAAATTCTCCAATTTGAAAAATCTCCACTTTGACCCAGGAAATTGCTCAAGCCTTACACAAGAATGATGGGGTGTGTACTTATTTTCCCGAACACAGCAATAAGGGAGTGCCTTTAATAGGAATACCAATTCCCTTCAATACATCCTGGGGTTTTGAAGAATTATGGCATGGTCTTACCTCATGGCTACCAAATTGGCCATGGCTAAGGAATCTGTTTGTAATAGGGGTAATGGTGATTTGTGTATGCAGCCTAGCCTGTGTTATGATACAATGCTGCTCTTGTATTTCCAATCTCTCTAGACATTGCAAACATAAGCGATTTGAGGCTTGAGCTCTAAAGAGCTCAACCCTCAATAGGTAAGGGGGGAATGAAAGGGTTAAAAACCACAAGAGCAAGAAAGATGTTGTAAATACATTAGTCACTCAATTAGATCAGAAGACACCCTGTTGTGATTTCAGGATGTTGTGAATACCTTGTTAGACTTGAGGGCAGTCTCATGTGATTTAGGGGGTAGCTAGAAGAACAGCTATAAAATAAGGGGGGCTCTGGGATAATTTCGTTACAGACAACTCGGCCTTGGGAGAACAGATGCACGGAACTAGGAAGATAGGAAGAAACAGAAGAATGGCAACAATAGTCTTGAAGGACAACGTCTACGTGATCCTAGGACTGAGTTTGCGCAGAAGCAAAGGTCAATCAGCGAACACAGTGAGGAAGACTACGAGCCTTCATCTGAAGACCCCCAAAGACCACCACAAGAGATGACTGCGCATGAGAATCAGATATTTACATATGTTAATAAGTTCCTGGAAATCTCATGTTTATGCATAGCAATTCTCGGAAATCCTATGAATATGCATGATTGTATAGTATATATTCTCTAAAAGTTCAGTAATTCATTGGAGCACTTATGGTGGAGAATCCCCAGTGCTGCCCAGCGCTGCAATAAAGAATACCTGCTTAGTAGGAACTTGGTTGCTATTGAGTTTCATTTCAGGGACTCTCTGAGTACTCCGTTTCTCCCTTGGGGAGATTCGGACTGTGAGGAGAAGCATCCGTGGATTTTTGTATCAGTTTTGGCACCCCAGATGGGACCCTCTCTGTTCAGCTGCAGGACCCGTTGAGAACGGGACTCCCTAGGGTACCCCCGGAAAATTTCCGGAGGGACTGCTTGCCTCAATCGGATCACTGCGGGAGCAGACAAGGACCATCTTCGGAAAAAGGTATTCTTTCTCAGGAATGTGGTTAGGACCTGTCCCGGTTATATTTAACGGTCGAGGATATATATGTGTTTCCACAGATCGTGGTCCAGTGTGGGTGCCGAGCAAGAGCGTAAAGCCTGTTTTAGCTCATCATGACTCACCCCGCGAGTAAAATGGTCAAGCTCCTGATTCTAGAGATGCTATTCCCAATGGTAATGACTATCCACAAGATTGAGCCCGGAGAAAACATGTGGGTTACATGGGCAAACAAGACAGGACAACAAGCCTTTTGTCTATCGCTTGCTTCTGCGACAGAGCCTTTTCAAACATGTTTAATAGGGATACCTGGCTTCAACGTAGGGGAATTTCATAGCTTTGCCACACAAAATTGTAGTTTGTCTATTTCTGTTAGTAATTATAGTGCCATGCTTATTAATAGCCTGAATGTTACCTGATAAGTTTGCTTACCGAAGGAATTCGAATTTTAATCACTCTTTCTATTTTAGGATTATGTTTTTGTGTAGCATTTAGCTGTGTTAAACGAGCTTTGTTAAAAGTGGTAAATCACGCCTGGATTGCTCAAAAACAAAAAGGGGGAATTGTGGAAGGATGGCTAAGTGAGAAGGGACATGATCTTTTCAGTGTGAGCAATCCTGCTTTCAGTGTATCAAGAAGCACAGAGGATACTATAAACTGGCCTTGAACAGCAACGGACTGCTTGGCAAACAACATAAGAGACAACAACTAAGTCCGGAATGTGCTAACGAACCTCTTCGCCTGAACAGCAACCCTGTACCAATCATATAACTGTCTTAAGCGCGTGAACACATGTAATGAACCAATCATATAGATATCGCTACTGCGTGCTCTGCTGATTGTCTATATAAGCCTTGTACTTGTCTGAAATAAAGGAGAACGATCATACTCGCATCGAGGTTACATCGTTACTCCGGGTCCGTCCTTCCCACTCCAACACACAGAGACAAATTTCATCATTTAGCTGATCTGAAAGAAGAAAAGGAAGGGCCCAGTCTGTCTTCACTGCTGCTCTTATTCTTGTTCCTCAAATTGACGGCCATTCTTTCGTACTCATTATTCCTCAGTCTTTCTGCTTCAGAGGTAAATTCTCAGCCGTGTTAAAACCAAGGGAATTTTGCAATTTGACAGAGCCAGGATTTGACACTTCAGCTGAAGATGCTGAAGAAACTGGAACATCAGCTGTGGTTCAAGAGATGATGCGAGTAGGTATGGTGGCACCTAAGTGAAATATCACATATAAATAAGATTTACATTCTCTGCTCAACAGCCTTTGGAAGCACCAGGATACCCAGTTCCAAAGGCGCCTAAACCACACCTGTGCCTGCAGCAGCCCAAGGTTTGACAGCGCTGTGCAATCAAGCATCCCAGAGTAAACGTGAGCCAGGGACCTGGCTTATCACCCCTTCCCTCAGCTGCGCAGCCCGATGTAAAGCGGCGACCTCACAGCACGGCTGCCACATCAGGTTCAGGCACTGTTTCAGTTACAGTTTATAGAGTTTATATTAAACAGGTAGCACGTTGGATATTGAAGGACAGAAATCCAGGCCTTTTCTTCCATGCAGGGAAGTGTTCTGATAGCAGACTGTACCCTTCTATTGGGACAAATATATTGTTATAATTTCCTGCAAACTGAAGCCTTTTCAAGGAGAGGCAGCAAGGGTCCTCCCTTCTGAATGGGTCTGGTGGTTAGACTGCTTGCAAGAGGTGACAGATACAGATTTACAGCCTCTCAGGCAGAGGAAGAAAATGATTGTGGTTTTTGGTTATCTTGGCGAGAATTTAAAATACTGAGATACTAGATAAAAGAAAGTTACTGTATCTGTCTCCTTACATGCACTTCATAGAATAGTCTCCTCATAAAGTAGAGACTTGGAGAGAGCTTGAAGAGGAGGAATCAGACTTGTGAAACCAGGATAAATTGTTTAAGGCCAAGACAAGAGCAGAGCAACTTGTTTTTCAGTGTTTCCCATGGCTGATTCCTGCTCTGCACGCACCGGTATCATCTTGGGTATCTCATTCTTCTCATGCACCACAGAGGAAGGCAGGGCTCCCAGCTCAGGGCTGTGGTTTTTCTGGGAGAGACCAAGTGCCCTCAAGGTTACCCATTGCACTGCTAAGTGTTGTACAGCCAGATGCGCTTTGATGTTTCTAGCTTTGAACTTGTTTGCAGTAATATTAATAATAACAATGATAATAATAATGATAATAATAAATACAAATAACAACAACTAATAATAATAATAAATGCAAAGAAGCAGTCAGATTTTATTAGATGGACTGATATGGCTAGAAAAAGAGAGGCCAAAATCCCAGACCCACAAGCTCCCCCAGTCTCATGTAGTCCTTCTCCTTACAAACCTTGCCGACTGTATTCTTGGCAGTGGTGCAGTCTCACCAGGAGATTTGGAATGGATCTAAAACCAAAGAGATGTCATTCTTTTTTAAGTAAACTGGGCACAGACAGGTTGTCCCTTAGCACCTAGGTTTGTCACAGCTCTTGGCCATTCCTGGAGGCTGTAACACCCAGGTAATGCCCCTCTGGCAATGCCCGATGAGGTGGTGGGATGCCCGGACAGTCAAGGAGTGACCTACGCTGGAGAGGAATATGCTGGGAAACAGAGGTGAGAGCAGCATCACGGGTAACGCTGGCCGTGCAACAGTAGGGCCAACACTGGAAAAAAGTGTCGAGGGGGTTGATGAACTCCAGGGCTGTGACAACACTGAGCCCCGCAGCCGGGTTTGCAGGGGGGATTTCAGCAATATACGTGCCCCGCTGTTAGGAGTAACCCCTGTGGTCTGCTCTGAGGGCGCAGGGGTGCAGTTCATCTCCACTGTGAGGATGCTAAAAGCAGCATTTGTAATGGATGCATGTCCAAATGGTACTTGAAAATGTGTTTCGCAGGGGCAAGGGTGCTCTGTGCATGGCGTGGATGGCAAGGGGTGAGCAGCGGGAGCTGCAGCGAGCCCGCGTGGGAGCGGGTCAGGTTTTGCTGGGGCCGGTCGGAGATGGTTCCAGCCAGCTCCAAAAGAGGTGTGAGCAGCCATCGCCTGCCAAAGCTCCAGCAGTCAGGGGAGCCCGCCGCTCTCCGCTGCAGACACATCGGGAAAGAGAGGCAGGAAGAAGCAGGGAAGGGCAGAAGGAAGCCCCCAAGCACTTAGAGCCCGGTGTGGCCATGTGGGGACATGGCAGGGGTGAGCCCCAGCCTGGGAAACTCCTCCCGGTCAGGAGAGAGTGAGGTGGGGGCAGCTCCCTGAAGCCCCTGCCCACTGCGGAGCCCCTGGCAGGGCCTGGGCGGGTGGGGAGAGGGGACGGGTGTGTGCAGCCCCCCTGTGACACGGTCTGGGGTCACAGTGGGACAGCCCCGCATCACAGTGGGGACAGCCCCCCTTTCCCCATCGCGACCAGCATCCGCTCCACACCCCCCGGCGAGGCCGAGGGGACTCCAGGTGCTGGGGGCTGCTCGTGCCACTGCTCTGCTCCGGAGGAGCTGCTCTGCAGTGAGGAGGAGAAGGCAGAGGCAGGCGGCACAAGAGCACTGGGGTGGTGAAGGGAGGAGGAGGAGAGCAGAGAGGAGGAGGAGGCTTTTTGCAGGAAGCAAGAAAGCCATCGGCCAGCCACCTGCTGCAGTTGTTGACCTGGAGCAAGGGGGGAACTAAGATGGCAAAGGACCTCTTCTTGCGGCCTCACTTGTTTCCAACAACTGAGAAGCTCAGGAATTCTGGTAAGGCCTTCAGACCCGATTTCATGAGTGTTGTGTCAAGGACATCTCTGAAAACAGTCATGGAAACGCTGAGGGCTGTGGGGGTGGCTGCTCAGGACTGGTGACTGCAAGGCAGGACCTGCTTGACCATCCCTAAGGGCTGAGGGGCTGACTTGGCAGCCAGGGCTCCTGGTTCTCTTCCCAACATGGCCCCTGCCTTCCAAAGGGCTGCTGCTTGCCTGGTGGTGGGCATTGCCCACCCTGAGCTCAGGTCTGAATGGAAGAGCTGAAGGTGCTCATGGGCTGTGTGGAGATGGTGTGTTTGGAGATGCGACACAGGGAGACTGGCCCCTGCTGGGGAGCCACCAGGGCCTGCCCTGAGCTTCTGAACCCTTCGTGGAGCACAGCACTGTGCCCTCACTGGCGTGGCAATCCACTGCCAGTTTCCCATGGGAGTGGGTCGCACCCTGGAGAGCTGCACCTCTTGGAGGCAGGCTGAGGTGTCCTTTGGCTCTTGCCGGGCTCTAGAGAGACCATCTGAAATGCTTGTGTTAGAAATGCATCGGTCCTTGGACAGGAGCGGGCTGAATGGTTTTGAGGTTGCCGCCTCAGAGCATGACATCTTTCCCTTGTTTTTGCAGAGTTTGCTAAGATCTGGGCCAGTGCATCATGGTACCTCAGCCAACAGCTGGCTCTCCACCAGGTGGGACTTACCTCCTTCTCCTCCCCTCACATCCTGATGAAGGCTGATGAAGTCCTGACAGCCCTTTGCCATGGAGTGCCATTGCTCTTCCCCTCCTTTGAAAGTATGACACTGAAATGCACAGATGTGCGATGGACCAGCTCCTCTGTACTTTCAGATGTACCATAAAGTCCAGGCCAGTGCCAGAGAAAGGGTTGGACTTTTTCTGGGGCTTCTGGAGTCCCCACGGTCAGATCTGCATGACAAAACTTGGAAGCCTGGGACACTTGAGGGTTTATTCCAAGTGTGGGACCACCCCCGCCCCCCGCCCCACCTTTTATCTTACTGAGCCAAAGGATGTTTGTCAGCTTTTCCTGACCTATCTGGTTCTTCATGGGTGAAGGGGAGTGAGACGCAAAAGCACAGACCCTGTCTGTCTTCTCCCAAGGTTTCCAAGGAGCCCGTCTTGCTCCTTTGTAGGAGGCAGGGCCTGGGCAGGGCACTAAGCACCATCACCATTCTCTGACAAGTCATCCGTCTGTCCCTCCAAGACTTCTTCTGATCCGCCATCTCATCTGTTTCAGGCTGTCCGCATTCCTGGTCTTGGGACTTTTGCGGTTGTCAGAGAGCGAGTAGCCAGCAAGGAGCAGGATCTGGCGGTTGTGGAGAGACCCGTGTTTCACCTTGCAAAGGCTATTGCGCAGGATCATGACCTCCGATACGGTTACGTAGACATTCCTGGTAAGCAGAGAGCCTGAAAGCGGCGCTTGCCCTTGAGCAGAGTGGGGAGGTGCGCTCTGGTGTCCAGGGGTGACTGAGCGCAGTGCCAAACTGCCGCCGCAGTCCTGAGAACAGCTTCATCGCGGCAAAACCAGCCTGCTCTGAATAAAAGGACCCTGCCTACCTATTCATTTTAAATAATCACCAGAGGACAAGAGAGCCTAACAGCACACTCTCTTTGACCTGCTTCAACAACAGGTTTCCTTCCAGTTTTACTGGTGCTGTGTCTTCTCGTTACACGGTGTTTCAACTCTTGCTCCCTCTTTCTGCTGCCCTAGACCTCATCCAGGCAAATGCCAGGGCTCTTCCCGGCTCTCACAGCCTCTTTGCAAGGGGGAAAAGTGGGGGAAACCCAGCAGGGAAAAACGGTTCATTCCAAAACCCAGTGACCACCATGCCTGTGCTTTCTAGTCACTGCTGCCATTGCTGCAGCTGCCGTAGGACCCTGGGGGGCACCAAGAGCTTGGGTCTGTGTTTGGGGTGCGTTTCTCTCTAGTGACAAAGAGAGCCCCAAGTGTGGGCACGGCTCCAGTGGCCTGGCACCCTCCAGCTTACTGTGGGACCTGGCGCCTATCTCCCCACCGTGTCCTGCAGCCATGGCTCTTCTTCCTGCCAAGCACCTCTTCAGTGCTTTCTTTCCCTTTCTGTATCAGAGAAAGCACAGCTGTCCGCTCCGCACCTCGCTTTCCCCTTGTAACAGGAGGGGACGACCCGAGCTCCTCCTCAGAGGCGCTGCACCAGCCAGACAACTCAGTAGCCATGTATTGCCTGAGGGCCTGGAAGCTGCAGACCTTTGGTTGTAGCCTGCTTAGCAGCTCTGCAAGTTCACGTGTTCCTCTTCTTTTTCAGGTCATCAACATTTTGAGCAGCTGCCGTATGCTCGCATAGCCTCAGACAACGCTGTCTCTGAGGGCACGGTGCAGCTTTGCATGGAAAGGACCATGTATCTTTTCCGTGCCTGCCTAGAGAACAGGAAGAACGTTGCCGTCGTTTGGAGGGACGTGGGCATGCTGATCATCCAGGGAAGAGACGTAAAAATGAGTTTTTACACAGACTTTTTGAAAAGGCTGAATGGGACTGACAAGGCGTTGCAAGCTGTTCTCGAGGTAGGATTTTCCTTTTCCCAGCGCCACTCCTGGTTCTTCTGCAATGCGTTCTGGGGGCTGCGGGGCTGCTTTCTGCTGGCCTGCCATGCCTTGTTCAGCCGCTTGGGCTCCTCCTGGTCTACAGTACAGCGGGCTCTCTGCAGAGCACTTCCCTTGCTTGCAACGGTCTGGCTTTGCAAGAGGTACTCGCAGAGGGGCCTCGCTTTGTGAGAAAAGGCCAGCGCTGATGGTGGGGAGCGCTGCTTGCCCCACTTTCGGGGCAGGGAGCAGAGGCAGAGGCAGAGCAAGGCTTGCTGAGGCCAGAGCCCTTTGGCTGCTCTGGCTCTTTGCTTGCGTTGGTCTAAGGTGGACTGAGCAGCCAGCCCTTCCCAGCGTCCCCATCTCCCGTCATCGGTCTCCATCCTTGTTGCAGATGCCAGAGATGAGGGACTCGGTCATCTCACGCCATGACACTGCTGCCGCCCAGACCTCTTCTGGATGCGTTATCGTCCTACCAGGGTACGTTTGCTCCTGCAGCCCTTGGCTGAGCAAGCGAGCAGCTTCTCAGCCCGTGCTTGGGAGGGCTGCCTTGCCAGGCGCCGAGAACTGTACTCGTGATGGCATTGAGGACTGAGTGTTTCAGAAGCCTTGTTGGCAGCAAGCAACTCCCTGCTTGCTCTTGTTTGGTTTGACTTTGTTTGGAGGGACAAGGGACAGCGACAATGCTTTATGCATCTGTCCTACTGTGGACCTGGAGAGGCATTTAGGCAACATTTTCCACCAGGTTTTTCCTGCTCATTTTCCTTCCTGTGCGTGAGACTGCCTTCTGCTTGGGGCCAAGGGGTAGAGGGGTGGTTTCTTGTCCAAACAGGAGCTTGCATCTGGTGGGGTTCTGCAGGGCTCTGTCTCGTGCCAACATTGCTGTGCAGTGCCATGGACGACTGAGGGGAGGGAGGGGACTCCTTATAGCTGCAAAGGCATTCATCTGCAAGGTGCCGCACGAAACTTAGAGAACAAGATCAGAACTCAAAAGGGTGCTGGGTCATCAGAGCATTACGGTCCTCTGGGATGGGCTGCCTTGGGAAACAATGCGGTGTCCTTTCTTCAGCCTGGTGCCTTCTTCCTCTTTCCAGGTACAAGCTTGAGACCGTGCCTAAAATGGCAACAGTGAAAGCAGACGTGACAGGACATGGGAAGGCTGCCCCAGAGCAGGGCTGGGGAAAAGGTGATGGCACTGGAAAGAAAGGTAAGGGACCAGTGGGTTGCTGGCAGGGGGCTGTAGGTTTTCCTTCCTCTGTGGCTGGAGGGGATTAGAGCTGAGGTTACCCCAGGATGCCTGGAAGAGGGAGAGGCACCTCCTGTGACTCTCTGCACCCATTATGGTAAAGCTGCAGTGAGCCGTTTTGGAACAAGGTCTCAGGACAGCCCTGCACCACAAATGGCCGCTGGGACTGCTGAAGGACACCTTCCCAGTGGCCTCCACTCCTCAGCCTGTGCTCCAAAGAGTGCAAAGCTCTAACGCTGCTGCTTCATCATTCCATCGTATTCTCAGATGTCTCCGAAGCCATGCCTTTGGTGTGAACCTGCCCCAGCAGCAAATCTGTGTGCCTGGGACCAATGCAGAAACCCAAAAGCCGGCTCCTCTTATGCTAAATCATTGCCCTCCCCAGAATGACTCTTGGAGGCTACCAGCATCTCCCAGGGAGCCCCTGATTTCAGCACATGGATGAGAGAA